>JAUMHR010000081.1:10031004-10048610 GCA_032361145.1 Enteromius fasciolatus
ATATATATATATATATATATAATTAAACTATACTTCTGCTGTTTTCTCTAGGGTTTAGGGGAGTCGTCTACCCCAGTTCCCTTGACTCTGTCGATGAAGACATGTTTAAATCACTTGCAAAGGCTTATTATGTGGTATGCATATTGTTTGATATTGAATTGTATAACGTTAATGTAGTATTTGTGACATTTTATTTAACTCAGGGCTGTCCAAACTGGGCCATGTGTCTGGTAGAGTTTAGCTCCAACTTGCCTCGACACACCTGCATGGAAGTTTCTAACATGCCTAGTATGACCTTGATTACACGCCTGGTATCTCCAATATTAAATCCCAGTACATAAAAAGCGATTGGTCATAAACGACCGGGTGAGTGGCCGCCGTAGTAATGAGTTTTAAAATGTATCCTCAGTTTGCTGCTCTTGAACATTATGAAGGTGATTGGCTGCCACCTGGCTTCTGTATTTTGCATAGAGCGATCCTGATTGGCTGACGCTTCCATCGGAGGTGCTTCAGTGGTGTTCGTCACCCATTCAAAGTCAATTGAAAGTGTTGACGTTGACAGTTTGGACAGTCCTGATTTAACTAAACCACCAGCAGAAACATGTGGAATGGTGTTTTGTTTTTGGTTTTTTTGTTTTTTTAATGTTTGTATCACAAGGCTTTTCTTAAATTGTCCAATACAGTTTCATTTCTTTCCAGCAATCTCAGGCTTTTCAAAAGCCTCAGGCCTGTGATGTGCCAAGAACCAGAGAAAAAAAAGCCATTAAGCACCATCGACCAGTAGTCACAGGTCAGACTAAAGCATAATCACTGATTTAAATTAATATTACTGTACATCAGAACTTGCTTTATTTACAGTTCACATTTTTGGGAATGGCTAGAGTAGTAGTATTTGTTATTGATTGAAGCCTCTTGTACTGACACAGGCTGCATTTATTTGTTCAAAATCACAGTAAAACGGTAAAATTGGGAAATATTACCATTTAAATTAACGTTCTTCCATTTTGATTATATTTATAAGTGTCATTTATACATGTGATTGGGAAAACTGGATTTTCAGCAGCCATTACACCAGTCTTCAGTCACATGGTTCTTCAGAAATTCTTCAAATATGTTGATTTGGTGCTCATCAAACCTCTTACTACTATTATCAATGTTGAAAACCGTTGTGCTGTTAAATATTTTTGGGGAAACCATGATAGGCTTTTTTTTTTTTTTTTTTTTTTTTTTTTTTTAAGGATTCTTTGAATGGACAGTTTGAAAGGACTGCATTTATTTACAGTAGATATTTTGTAACATGAGTCTTTTTATTGTCGCTTTTGATCCTTTTAATGTGCCTTTAGCTGCATAAACGAACAAATGTTTTTACAAATGTTTGAAAAAGTCTTACTGGCCCTACAATTTTGAAGGATATTGTGCAGTTATTATTTAATTAGATTTGTTTATTCATAAGTACATATTCCTAGAGTGTCCTGTTTCACTTGGAAATCAACACTGTTTTTTGTTTTTTTTCATGATGGTAGGAATAGATATGCTGACTTGGGCATATCACAGCACGGACACTTTAGCTGTTAACATTGGACTGAGCTGTGAGCTGCTTCCACCAGAGAAGTTGCTCTCAGAATACTGGGAGAAGAATCACGAAGCACTCTTGTACTTTATACAACAGGTGAGAGATTTTCTTGGGTGAGCTATTCCTTTTAATGTTGTATGGTTTATGTGATTCCCCATATGTCAGGTTCATTTGTTTGTGAGGGGTATTGTGACTGATGGTCATTCTGGCAAAGGCATTGCTAATGCCACAGTCATGGTGGAAGGCTCAAGCCATCATGTCCACACCACCAGCACAGGCCAATACTGGAGACCTCTGGCTCCTGGTTCTTACCATATCACCGCTTCTGCTCCAGGGTGAGAAATGGGCAAATGAACGGCATGCCAGTTCTAAATTGGGTCAGCCATTATGTTTCCTGTGATCTATCCAGTTATACTCCAATATCAACATCTGTCCGGGTGTTGGAGACTCGTGTGGAGCAGGTGGACTTCAAGCTGGCCAGAGATACGTTGCAGCCATCTGTTGAGGACCAAGAACAGAAGGACTTTGAAAGACTGGTGGAACTGCTTTTATCTCCTGGTGGGCTTGATAAGTTGGTCCGCAGCCTTCTCCCTGCTCAGACCTTGAAATACAGAACCTACAAGGAACGCTCTGAATTCCTGCGTGGATTGACCTTAAACTTCCCTCGCATCACACGGCTTTACAGGTATGTAATACTTAAGCTGTTTCTTTGTATAATAGCAAGCACCACAAACACTGTGATGATTTGGTCAGTAATTATCTATCTAGATTGGTGTAAGCAAAACATCTACGGCAAACATCAAGTAGATAATGGGTGTTCACTGAATGTAGTTGGAAGGTTAATTATGTTATAAATCTTCAGTTGGGTTTTGATCTATCTTTCTCCCCTCTCCTCTGGTTAGTTTGGGTCAAAGCACTGAGATTAGAACTATCTGGGCCTTTGAAATCGCTGGCAATTTGGAGCTCCCTCAAGCTGCTGTTCCCAAGATCCGTTTCGTGGCTGGAGTCCATGGTAATGCAGCAGCAGGTCCAGAGTTGCTGCTTGAATTTGCTTCTGTTCTTTGCCTCAACTATGGCAGGAATCCCGCCATCACCAAGGCAAGCTTCACAAAACCTCTCAATAAACCCATAGCATCCTCCTTTTGTTATTTACCCTGTACCTCTGTTTTTCTGGGGAACCCAAAACATTGGACAAAACATCTAAACCTTCTGTTACAATATATGTTTTGCAGTCAGAGCATTTTAGCATGTTGTTAAAGGGACACTGCAATTATAATTAATCACTTACCCCCTTGTCGTTCCAAACCAGTAAAAGCTTTGTTTGTCTTCAAAACACAATTTAATATATTTTGGGTGAAAACCGGGAGGCTTGTGACTGTCCCATTGACTGTCAATGTCAAGGACCAGAAAGTATGAAATGCATAATCCGAATACTCAATCTGCCATCAGTGGTTCAATCTGAATGTTATGAGTTTGAGACCAATGATCTACTGGGACCCCGGCTTGCATTTTACGTGAAATGCATTCTGATATTACTTCCACTGTAAAGGATATGCGCTACAGTATGCTCCCTTATAATTAGGCCAAAGGAACCCAGCATAATTATTCTTCCTACCTTTTGGAACATCATTTGTTTCAGTGGGACTGGGGTGTATTTATCATACCATTTGGGCAGCTCACTAGGTTCAAGGAACAAATTTTGTGTATCGGTCAGTAATGCAGTTTTTGTTTCTTCCTCCTTAGCTGATTGACAGGAGCAGGATACTGATTCTCCCATGTGTGAACCCTGATGGTAGAGAGCAGGCACAAGAGGGCTTCTGCTCGTCCAGTAAGGGGTACACAAATGCTCATGGCACAGACCTGGACACTGATTTCTTCTGTGGTCAGTCAACACTCTCCGTAATGAAATAAAGTCATTGAAGACTTTAAAGCTTTGGTTAAAATAAGTATAAGGTTTGACTTTATACTTAGGCAATGCATCCGCACAGCCAGAGACGCGTGCAGTGATGGATCTGATTTATGGAGGGGGTTTCTCTCTTTCAGTAGTGCTGGAGGGAGGCTCTCTGCTGACCACATACCCCTATGACAGACCTAATCAGCATGGTAACTATATATATACACATATTTTTTTTTTTTTTACATTATTAATATTTACCCATTTTTTTTTGTTTGGGGCCCCTTAACTTTAAGTACCAAACTCATTTAAATGACCCAACAGCTGCTTTTTTTTTTTTTTCCCCTTCTTCTTCAAGTGTGTTTTAAGTTATTCTTGTAAGTGCAATAGACTGTCTCTTTTCTTTTTTAAAAATGATTATTTATAGCTTTAAATTATTTGTTTTAGCATGCAAACTCATTTTATTTCAGTTTACGATTCACACCAGTAATGCTTTTTATTAAAATAATTAAATGTCCTAATTTAACTATTGCCTAATCCTGGCATAGGCTAAGCCCCGTCTATGAAACCAGGCCTGTATGTTTGTTTGTTTGGAATTTTTACAAAGATGCTGCAGAGCGTGACTTTCATATTAGAAACAATGCAGTGTCAGAAGAAATATCATATAATGCTGAAAGTCATGTAATGGCAGCTGTACGTGGAGATCTAGTTTTATACAGCTCATAAAGAATTTGATTAATCATGACTCCACAGCACAAAATGAGGAGACGTTGAGATATTTGGCCTCCTTGTATGCCAGCAGTCATCCTTTAATGCACTTGGGTAACCTGCGATGTACAAAAAAGTCAGGTATTTTTGACACTTTAAAACTTTGATAAAAAAATTAAATACTACTATAATTACATAATTATGGACTCCTCTTCATATCATGCTTTGTGATTTGGAATCAACCCAACAGAGAAAATCCCAGGAGGGATCCTCAGGGGTGCAGATTTCAGTGATCACACTGGCAGTATGAAGGTACTGAAGTCATTTACGATCATCCGAATATCAGATATTGTATCTTTTGTATATCCTTTTATATTCGCTTACAAATGGAAATATAAAGAAAATGAAATTTAAGCGCTACATTGTATGTCTTTAAGAAAATATAAATGTTTCTCTTTCAGGACTTCAGTTTGGATGTAGGCATTTGTCCTGAGATCACCGTATACACTGGCTGTTGTTTGTTCCCAGCCGAACGTCAGCTCTTCTCGCTGTGGATGGAGAACAGATTGTCTCTTTTCCGCATGCTCCTGGAGGTAAACCCAAATCTAAAATCAATCTAAAAAACAGAATTTCAGGCAACTTAAGATCATTTTAATTTGTTTTCCTCCTGTTTAATCTTTTGAAGGTTCACAGAAGGCTGAGTGGTGTCGTGAGGGACAGTAAAGGCCGTCCGGTTTCGGATGCTGTTGTTGTGGTGAATGGCTCTGTGAATGTTCATGCAGACAGTCAGGGTCACTTCACAACTCTCGTGGCTCCAGGTACACATCAGCTGCTGGTTCAGGCCCATGGATATCAGCAAGAGCTGCAACAGGCAGGTTCTACTTTACTAACAGCTTTAAAGGAGTGTTATCACTTTAAAAATGTTACAATAAATGTGTATTCACTTTTTTTGGGGTAAGCACTTTAAAAAAAAAATTAAAAAAATAAAATCTTATGGATCCCAAACCTTTGAATGATAATGTAGTAATTTTATCATATTGTGTGTAATACTGGGCTGAGCTGATAACACTGCTTCTGTCCAGCAGGTGGTGAAATTACACACATACTATTATATTATTCTCCTTCCTGTGGTTTTAGGTGAACATATCCTCAGACAAAGTGACCAGCCCTATTGTGATCGACTTCACGGCGGATAGGGCTTCCCAAAGTCAGGCAGTCTTTGTAATTGCCACAGGTATTAAGAAAAAAAAAAAAAAAAGTCCTTACTCTTTTCTGTTTCCAGTGATCGTATTGACATTTGTGATAAATAAAAAAATAACTTTAAGCTCCATACAAAATATTTTCAGTTTAAAATATAAAATAAGTTAACTTGTTTTAAAATGAGGCTGTAATAAGTTGAATGACTGCCTCTTGGGGGGAAAAAAAAACCTGCATGAGTGAACTGAACTAATAAATGTACCCTGAAATTCTTCACCCTCCTCTAGCCTCTTTGATGAGTGTCCTGATCTGTGCTCTTCTAATCTGGCACCTTCGCTCTGCTAAGTTCAGCCGCATACAAGACTGGGTTCGTTGGTTGCATCGTAAGAGGGATGTCCTCCAAATGGAAGCAATGGCTTCAGAGAAGTCACCCTTGCGACAGGAGTTTCTGGATGAGAGCGAGAGTGAAGACGACCCTTTCCTTGTGGAGAGTCACTGAATGTGCTGTCACAGTGTTCAAGAATAAATTGTCATTGTCTTTTATACTCAGTATGTTAAAAGATCTGTCAATATTTAGTAAACGGTGTATTTTGCAACCTTTGGTCTCCTAAACTTTATATGCATTACCCAGATTGTTGCTAGTGGTGGATGCAGAGCTAGCCGAGTGTTCCATCATGCAGTATATTGGATGAACAACAGGTGGCAGTAAAGCACCTAGACATTTGACACAAGAAATGAATGGGAATGGGTCTAATCACATAATGGCCAAGCACAGCATCACTGTTACAAATAGGTCCAGTTTCACAGACAGGGCTTAGTTAAATTTAAAGATATTTAAGCAGCTTTTACAAAAAAAAAGTTAATAAATAGAACATGTTGCCTGTGTGCATCTTTAGATCGAACATAAGTGAAGTCAGAGCAAGATATTTTCAGTTGTGAGCTCAAACATGCATTTTAATCTGGGACTAGCATTAAGCCATGTATGTGAAACCGGGGAACAGAGTTACAATCCTTATACAAACATAAGCATAGAACTTATTTTGAATTATTCATGCTATTTGGGTAAATGATAAACGGTGGTTTAGGTGTGCTATATTACTTTTCTGAGTGATCAGACTCCCTCTTCTTGATCTTGGATCAACATTACTGTCCAGAAATATAGACTTAGCCCAATCCCTGCTTCTAAGCCTAACTCTACTATCCATAATGTATTCATAAATCAGTGTGAAATTATAGCTAATTAAAGGGGTCATGTGATTTTACAGAAAAGTACATTATTTTATACAATGCGTTCATCTGGTTTAAGATGCGAAAAACATCTTTTTACGTGTACAAATTTTTGCCCTGCCTCCTAAAACGGGTTGATTTGTACAAAGCTAATTGTTTTAAAAAAGCACAGTGTGCTCCGATTGCAGCTATCCAGTGCATGGTGACTGGCCGAATACTGCAAGCATGTGGCGGAAATGTTACGCCACTTACTGTAACGTGATGCCGTGCCCCAGCGTTATGACACCAAGACAATAAAATGCATTACAAATGAGGCATTTGCTGCATCCAGTGGGGACATAATTACTGATTATCATGACGTTGTACTGTTTTTTTATGCGTCACATTGCATCGCGCCTCGTAAACATAACACCATGTCTCCATTTATGATCGTTTGAATAGTATAGGTTCTTTTAATAAGAAAACATAACTTAAAGGTTGTGAGTCAGAAGTGCCAGACTGTCCTTGCAGAGGTAGAATTGCTCCACTTTATAGTTTCTGTGCACAGCCAGCATAGACTACTCTCCATCCACTTGACAAGGGCGTAAAAGAACTTCTTAACCCTCATCATAAGCCTAATTCTGCTTTCAGGCCGTGTCGTAATTACTGTAATTCCGTGATGACAATATTTTTCCATAGAAACGCATAGTTTAGATAGAATGTCACGCGTTTCATCTTAGAATTACGACATGACGTGAAGGAAGCTTAAAACAGTTATTTCCTGAAAGGTTATCCCTCAATTGTGACTGGTTGATTGGAATATTGTTTCAGGATCAACAAGAACATTGATCCAGGAACATGTTGTGCTTGGTGAAATCATGCTTACCCAAAATTAGGGCATATCACGCCTCTGAAACCAATGTTTACACGCTTGTGTTTTAACAGTGATTGGTTGCCATCCGGTGTTTTTTGCTCGATATTTGCATAATATCGAGGAATGCCCAACCTTTTTGACGCTCTTGGCCATTTTCAACGCTTTCTCCATGCTTGCTTCAGAACTAGCACTATTACAGTAAAAAGTGAGTACAGAAACAGCTGAATAGACTTAAAGGGTTACTCCACCCCAAAATGAAAATTTTGTCATTAATCACTTACCCTCATGTCGTTCCAAATCTGTAAAAGCTTCATACGTCTTCGCAATACAATTTAAGATATCTTGGATGAAAACTGGGATGCTTGTGATTGTCCCATTGACTGCCAAGTAAATAACACTGTTAAGGCCCATAAAAGTATGAAAGACATCATCATCAGTGGTTCAACCGTAACGTTATGAAGCTACGACAATACTTTTTGTATGAAAAAGAAAACAAACCCAGCAGACACACAACGAATTCCAAAGGTAAAACAAGGCTCCAACAGCAGAACTAAGCTGATCACAAGCTGAATAGCCTGGGCTAGGCACAAGATGATGAACTGGACCACAGCAACCAAGACTGAACAATGGGCAGAATTGCATATTGAGAGAGTTCAGAGCGCCAAAGCAGGACAGTACCTGTCCTTGATTAATTTCTCTCTTGAGAACAATACTGAGGATGCACACAAGGAATTAATACTCTAATACAACAGGGAATGGATTTTCATCACCAGACTCTTAGAGAAAAGGCATATAATGACTTACCATAACTCTGTCATGGAATTAGTCTTCTCACCCATCGACATAGGTCCTGGCAGTGTCCACCCCAGGTGAGTATGCAAAGCAACTGGACTTAGGAGGACCTAAAGATACTCGCTCTTTGGAGCAAGGAAGGTAAAGGATGATAAGCTCCCACTAGTTGGTTAAACAACCACTAGTTGGTGCTTAACATAATCAAAGAAAAGAACAATTGAAGAGTCAACCACTCAACAATCTGACACAGACCATGTTTGTATTGAGAGTGTAATGCAGTGAGATGACCAGTGAGATGACAACAAAATTTTCTACACTTAAACAGCAAGATTTACCTCTTACCTCAAGATATACCTCTCGTGACATAGGCAAAACAATATTTTGGGGTCCCCTTCCTTATTAATAGACCTATGTAATATTAACCACCCAAGCAAACCAAAAATATTTCATAATTTGTGGAAACCGTTGCACTTTCTTTCACAATAAGCATTTTCTTTCAGTCAATAAAAATCTAATGTCTTAATTTGTTTAAGAATGGAGAAAACCTTTCCATTAATAGGCGCCAGTGTCTTGGCCACATTATCACTTCTGGAGTGCATTATTTCTCTGATAATTTTACCGGTCACAACCACATCAGGATATCTTGTTCACCTCATAAAACTTCCATTGCCATATTTTAAACATCCTTCTAGAGCTAATTACAGAGGCTTGAGCCATTGATATGCAGGATAATGTAGTTATTAAAGTGCACTTTTTATGCCCTAGATGTAATATTGGTCTTGGGTGTGTCTGTTAAGTTTCAGGCCAAAATACCCAACAGATCATTAATTATAAATGCTGGAAAATGTCATTTTAGGGGTGTGTATAAAAATAACTGTTTTTGGAGTGTATCAATTTAAATTCAAATCAGCTGCATGTTCCCAAACCTCAAGCGACAGTAGCACTTCAAATTGTGCTAATTACAATTAATGGAAACGTGTCAATTTCGCAAAAACTCCCATATATGGCAACATTTTTTATGCTTGCATGAAGTGGTTTTTCAAGCAATTCTAAAAAAGGAGTATTTCACAAAACTGCAATGTTTTTTCCGCATTTACAGGTCAAATGGCATATGTAAAAATTCATATGATCACTCTTTAATGTGTTATAACCTCCAAGAAACGCTTGATACGTGTTCATTCTTGAGTTTAAGGGGCTTTCCCTGCCATTAATGCTTAGACAGTTTAAACTGCACATGTCTGTAGTGCCAGTTGGCTCTGATAAGGGCATGAAGCTGTTTGTGACCACTCGTTTGATGCTTGTGTTTATTCCAGCCTCGCTGCGCATGTTTCTGAAGCATCTCTCAATGCTTCTTCTGTAAAGATAGATGCATACGCCTCCTTCAAATAAATACATCTAAAATCCTTGCTATGACTTATCGAGAGAGGCAAAGGGTAACGTTTTAGCCGCATAATGTTGGTTAATGGAAACACCATCATTTCACAATACGACTGAATGCAGCATCTACTAGCAAATCTGTAAGTTAAACTGCTTCAAGAACTACTGAGAAATGTCATGTAGCTTTTCAGCTGCGAAACTGTTTTACTGATGAATTTGTGGGCCAGTTCTGACAACAAGTTTTGGTCTGTGTCTTCGCATGTGTGCGCAAGTCTGTACTGTTTATGTCTATGAGAGAGATTGGGAGAAATTTGACTTCTGTAAATAAAAAAGGTAGAAAACATGAATATAGTTTGTCATTTTTTACCATATTGTTGATTATATTTATTTGCTCAGTGTCTTCTGGGGGTTTCCTTCTTTTATCGTTGTAGATAGACCATAGTATAACAAAAATATATATTTTTGATATATAACTTTGAAGAAGTTTATGACCCCTTTAAGGATTGAAATTCAGGGCTGTCAACTGTATTTTGTTGCTGTGTGACTGTATGTTTCTTATCACTACAGAAGACCCTGGTTTGATGGAGAATTTTTTACAGCAAGCATCATTCACAATTTCTTTAGAAAGAGTTCAAATCTAGTATTGTACATTAAATTGGTATTGATATTGAGTGCTGCATGAGTCTGAGATTTCAGATGGGAATGAGCTGATGGAGAAGCTAAGTAATGCAGGGAGTCCCATCACGCTCATTTCCTGTAATGAGGCAGAGCGAGTCCATGTGCTGCTGGGATGGGTGTTTAAGTGTGACCAAAATCCTAAAGGGACCTTTCTCCCAAAGATAAAATATCTTTGATTTACTCATGCACCCTTCATGGCATATCAAAGCTGTATAGCTAACACAAAATGAGAAGGTTAATACTGTTCACATCAAGCACAATGACTAAATTGCTAACCTTAATGATGACTATAGAGTCCACACCAACAAATGATAACACTGTTTTTTTCTTTAAAAAACTTTAAAATGGATTCCGATTGCCTGGTGATGTTATCATTAATCAGCTTGAGAATAATTGTTCTGAAAGTAATGCCAATTCAATCAGATCTCGATTATCATTATGATTGTGATATAGATTATTGTTTACAGACTAAATGTTTTTCAAGACTCTATTCTAATTGTTATAGGTTTGGTCATGGGTGCATGGGCCTTGAAGAAATAGTTAACCAAAAAATTTCACTTTATAAGACCTAATATATCATTAGGAGCCTTGAGTATTAATTTCTTCATGCTTGTAATCGGCCTATACCTTTTTTGACTCTCAAGTGACGGTAGCCAATGACATGCATTTGAATGTTTTGCACAAAAAAATATTTCAAGGGGACCCCAACAACCCTTAAAGTGCCCCTATTATGCCTTTTCAAATATGATTCATGCAGTGTGTCATGTAGCTGTATGTGAACATAAACTATCTGCAAAGTTGTGACGCCGACAGTGCACGATAAATAAAGTTATTGTCTTTTAAAGTTATTGTTATTGTCAATACACTAGAGTACATTTTTCATTGGTTTCATTTCTTATAGATAGCCTATAGTAATGTCATGCTCACTAGATTCTGGTATACTGCCGTGATACCAGCTATCTCACATAGGGGTTCTGAGTGGGAAAGTCCATTAGCAGTTTCCTGGAATTGGCCTAACAGCAGTGGTTTACCTCAACAGCCTCCACAAACCCATTTCTCTATTTAGCAGTTGCAGGAAAACCACCAGAGACAACAGAGCTTCACTGCAGCACTGATGCTAAACCTCGTTTCAGCTCGTTTAACATCGCACGACTCATTTTTTTCCATATTGGCTCTTTGGCTTGCACTGGCTTCATAGAACACATTTCTGTTCTTATTAGATTCTGCAAGCTTTCATGCTGGATATGTGAGCTGAAGAATCCGCTCTCCGTTGATACGTAAGTGAAGCTCACAAGTGTGCATTACTCCTCCTGCTGGGCTAACAGGGCCTTTCTGTCTGCAAGAGAATAAGATAGACTAAGTGCTATTGATTTTCGAAACTTCATTTGAGAATCCCGCGATGTGCTTAAACACATTCTCCATAGGTCAAAAGCTCAGTGCTGTGGGTGTCTGGTTCAAGTATAAGATAAGAAGATGTTCGAAAGGGAAAATTATTATTAATGACAGTTTGAATGCTCGCTGTGAATCAGCTGTAAAAAGTTTCAATTTGTTGCTATCTGTGACAAAAGAAAAACTGATAACCTAATTATTTTAAGAATTGGAAAATACATACAGTATACACTAATATTGGCACCCTTGGTAAATCTGAGGAAAGGTGACTGTGAAAATAAAACAGCATTGCTCATCCTTTTGATCTTTCATTCAAAAAATGTACAAAATTCTAACCTATCATTGAAGTAAAAGGGGAAAAAACTCATGATGAAATAAATGTTTTTCTCCAATACATGCTAGCCAAAATTATTGGCACCCAATTATTGCTACGTCCTTTTCCCAAGATAACAGCTCTGAGTTTTCTCTTGTAATGCCTGAACACCTGATAAGAAAAAAGAGACCACTCCTTCATCCAGAATCTCTACAGCCATGTTGCTTCATGTTGTGCTCAGAGACTAATTCTTGTTTATTTCAGATTATTATCCTAATGGAAGACCCAACCATGGCCCATTATAAGATTTCTAAGTGAATTATTGATTTTTATCTGTTGGTTTTTGATAGAATCCATGATGCCATGTGTCTAAACAAGATGTCCGGGAAATCCAGCAGAAATATAGAAATATACCCAAAACACAGCAGTATATTTCATTGTACACATGGAGTACTTTTTATCGCTGTGTTCACCAAACCCATCTTGAGTGATTGCTGATAAAAAAAAATGTTTTTTTTGTTTCATCTGATCATAGAAGCCAGTCCCATTTGTAGTTACAGTCCTGTCTGACAACTGAACATGCTGGAGATTGTTTTTAGATGAGCGAGAAGAATATTTCTTAAACCCTCCCAAACAACATGTGCTGTGTGTGTGTTCTGTGGTATTGGGCTGTACATAAAACCCATTTACAACATGGTCAAAGCTTTTATCATCCTAACTAGCCCCATCTGACCACGCAGCCATTAGTGGAGGTTTGGGTCATTTATGAACAGGAAGCACACAAAAGTTCTGTGGTTTGGAAAATACATGTTTGCTACAGATGTCTTTGTGAGTCTCTATGTCAAACATGAATAACTGCAAAATGCTTATTGATTATGTCTGAAGCACTACTAAGAATAACATTAAAAGTTAACATTTTTCACAAGCAGTGGTTTGTTCATTGTGTGTCTTACATTATAGACACCAACTTACACTTTGATGCAGGAATCCCTTAAGAATAACCTCCATTTGAGGCAGATAATGACTATGTTAAGATGAAAGGAATGCACTTATGCGAACAGGATATCAATTACCAGATGTGCTTCCTCTGATCTCCGTAGCTCAGGAGGCTGGATGGCTGATAGCAGAACAAGATGTTCTGCATCTTTTTTTCAGTTTAACATTCACAAGTAATTCATGTGCTAATACTCTTCCAAACAATCTGCAAAAAAACACACTTAAACTTGATCGTTAGGCAGTTTGGTTTAATTTTAACATGCAAAAATATGGCACCGTACTTAGCAAAAACAGATTAGCACAATTAAATACTGTAGTTTTCATTTTAGACATGCGTGTGCTTATGTTTGATAATATAGCCCTTGTTTATCTCTTGCGAGTTCAATACATATATTCAGATATTTATATATGCTACACCCAGGAATGCGACCCATCTCACACTGCATTGCTCCTCCTTATGATCCTACTCCAAACATCCAGAAGACTATGAATCAAAAGACAACGTATACAAATACCTTTCTAAAAAGAAATGCAAGAAATAAGTTTTAAATACTGTCATCATTCACTCTTATC
Source organism: Enteromius fasciolatus (assembly GCA_032361145.1). Classification (NCBI taxonomy): domain Eukaryota; kingdom Metazoa; phylum Chordata; class Actinopteri; order Cypriniformes; family Cyprinidae; genus Enteromius; species Enteromius fasciolatus. The sequence continues at coordinate 10,044,575 of JAUMHR010000081.1, forward strand.
ATTCCCAATTTTTTTCTTCACAAAAGAAGATATTTGAACCCATTTGACTTTTATGCTGTACGCAAAATGAAATGGTTTGACATTAAATGATGGTGATCTAAAAGATGACAGGATTTTTATTTTGGGGAAAATTAAGCCTTTGAGCTATAATAAGTCATAAAAGAAAAGAAAAATTCATAACAGATTCTCATTGTCAGATCAAAACATTTTTGCTATTGCAGCATGCAACACATTAGCATAATATAAAGCACTCACAATATAGATTAAAAAAGAAAATAAAAATGGGTCCCACTTTATATTAAGTGTCCCTAATACATTTGTACTTACATAGTAACTAGATGTGTATGTAGTTTGTAACCACAGTGTAAGTACACACCGGTACATAGTATCTACAGCTGTAATATTTCTGTAACTACACACATGTAACAACCCTCAGAATGGTGTGTGTGAGTACAAATGTGTAGCAGGACATTGGTAACAACACTTCTTTCACTTCACTAAGTAGTCATGTAACAGGAATAACATAGCTAAATTTTTTAACAGCAGTATGTATAAGAGTAACTGGAACAGGGAGTGATCAGGGGGTGTAGTTGGGTCTAGGGATATGTAAAGTGGGTGGAGTTGGTGCGCCTTTGTAACACCAGTGTATATACATGGTAACTCCTCAGAAACTGCCCACTTAATATAAAGTGTAACATTCTGGACACCAAACACAATTAATGTGTAAAGCCTAATTTACTGCCCGCTGCTGTGTAACATCAGAGTAATTACATTCTTAATGCATAGCAATTGTCTTTTTAATATATAGTGTAACACTTTATTTACCAAAAAGTGCTATTAGTCCTGTTACACATTTGTACTTTCATTACCAAAAAGTTTTGTTACCAGTGTCCTGTTACACATTTGTACTTACTCAAACCATTCTGAGGGTTGTTACATGTGTGTAGTTACAGAAATATTACAGCTGATACTATGTACCAGCGTGTACTTACACGGTGGTTACATACTACATACACATCTAGTTACTATGGAAGTACACAGGTACTAGGAACACAGTATAAAGTGGGAACAAAATGTATAGATTTCACTTAGGAATATTATTTTTAATCATTCGATTTTGTTTGAAGAGCTATTTGTATAATAATTTATGTACTTCATAATTTTAAAAATACTAAAATTAATTTAAGATTTAGTGCAAAAAATTAGGTTGGCGCTAATGCACTGTAGGATAAAGCAAAATCTCCAAGACAGCAACAGAAATGTCTAGAAGCCATGAAGATTACAATTACTCTGAACAATTATTCTGTAAACATGAGTCCTTGTCACAAAAAAAAGAAAAAGAAATAAACAAATGCTTTAGCTTAACACTGTACCCTATATAATATAAATTGATATTTTTTCTGAAGGATTTTACATGGCATTCATCATCCATCTTCTTTGGTTATAGCTCCAATATTCGTTTACATCAATGCTCACAATTATGTTTCTGGGAGAGAGAAGGCAATAAGAGAGATATTTAAGTGCAACAAACCACATTTGAGAGGAAAAAAAATAATCTTGATTGTATATGCAAAATAGAATTAAAATACAATAAATTATAATTTTATAATATTGATATAAACAGTTTCATGTCATCAAAGTTGAGTTGGATGCAACAAGTAGGCTGATATCTATTCCCCTGTGTGTGTGTGTGTGTGTGTGTGTGTGTGTGCGTGTTTATGTGGTTTATGAGGACACAAATTTGTATAATGACATGGGTATGACATAGGTATTACAATATGAAGGTGATTTATGATAAATTTTCAGTGTCCCCGTAAAACATACAGAATGAAGTTTTTTGAAAACCGAAAAAATGCACAGTTTCCTGTAAGGGGTAGGTTTAGGGTCAGTGTAGGGCAATACCACATACAGTCTGTGCAGTATAAACACCATTACGCCTATGGAGAGTCCCCATAAATCACAAAAACCAACATGTGTGTGTAGTCTAAAGAAAGAGAGATATAGTTTACCTGTCATCAACAGATAAAGGACTATAGCCAGACCCACAACAATGGAAACGATACTAAGCAACAAAGCTAGACGCCCAAGTCTTCTGCCCCCATCATAATCTTTTGTTTGTATCATGGACCGAGCCTGAAATAGAACAGACAGAAAATCATGGATAAGCAAGCCTTTATAAATACATATGGTGGCCCCTTCATGAAATATTAGGAGCCCCATGAGCCACCCTAAACAGAAACAAAAAGGGTTTATTATATCTGCTTTCTAATTCATTAGGCTAACTTTACTAAATGTGAACGCTAAAAGTAATTAAGTTTAATTCTAAAAGAAGGCTAATTAATAAGTTTAACTCCAGGGACACCACTCACCATATGCGCGAAATAAAGCGCGAACAGGTTTATCGGAACGGCGGGGCAGAAGCAGGAGATCACGGCTACCCACATGAAGCTGCAGGGCTCGCCTTCCCCGGGCGTGGGCGACGAGCGGCCGAAGCTGACCCGCGACGGAGAGCAGGGCTCCAAGTCAACGTTAACCGCAGTCTGCTCGTTCTGTTCCGCTTCAAGACACTTCGCGAGGTGTGTATCAGAAGGCGAGTGGTTTAATTCTCTTTTCAGCTCTTTGTCTGAGATGTCAAGAAGTTTCTGAGTATCTCCAAAATCGGCGGACTGCAGCGCGGCTCTCTCGCCCAGGGCATGTGTCGCGTGAGGGGCGTCCGTGTTAATAGCCATCTCTCTCGGAATAGATCCCTTTGTGCAAGAACAACATCAAATATGCACTATTTTTTATGAAGTTATCTCGATCGGCATAAGATCTCGAATTTAATCCAGCTGCCCATTTCGAGCGAGATATTCGTACACCTATTGGACATCCATCCACTTCATCAATATTTACTACTCTCGTCTTACATTGGGGATGCGAATCTGGGTACTTTGTGTAAATCGATCAGTTTGCATTGGGCACGACGTAAGACCCGCTGCATTTGATTGGTGAACTCACACGCCTTAATTGACGCACGCGCACGCATCTTTTATATGTGGATCAAGATGCTTTAAATAATTCCTTTCTGTTCAAAGCGGATTCTAATCGAATGACTCCCGGTGAGATTATGTTGTTTTTTTACTGACCTAGTTAATATTTTTCTTGCATGCTGTATTACACCAATTTCAGTCTTCGATTTCAGTTCATGTAATTCTAAGTTTATGATTCTAAAAAATAAAAATAAAGCCTAAAACCTTTGGTCACAAAAACGCACCCACTGGGTAAGGCTACTTAAAAAATGTAGTCTGTTACCGATTCCAGATTACAGGACAATAAATGTAGTATGTTTAGTAAAAAAATACAAAAAATAATAAGTATTTAAATACCTGAGATAAAAGAAAAGGAACATAATTATCAAAAAAATATGTAATTAAACATTAAATTGCATCAAGAAGTTTGTACAGGAACTGCAGGGGGTTTGTGAATTTAATAAATAAATAAAAACACTAAAACAAATCATTTTAAAATGACAATCAAAAAAATACACTTTTTTGTCTGTGTCTCATAATGTCAGACAACTGTAAATATCCCAGTGTGTTACTTAATTATTTATTTATTTGATTAAAATCTCAGGAGGAACAAGCAGATATATTAGGTGAAAGCAGATGATAATATATTAGATAGCCTACATGAGATTATTTAAAAACTAACTGCATTAGATGTAATGTAAATAAGTAGTAATGTAAATTAGTGTATTTTAATTCATGTTTTTGAAACACAAAAACCTTCCAAATACATAATAATAACTACATGGTTAATTAACACACTGAGTGACCATTCAAATACATTGTGGTAGTTCATTCAGTAGTTGATGCAATGTTAAAAGTCTGAGAAAAAAAAATACACATTTTAATTAGTTTTGTAAATCCATTCTTCAAATTCTATGTGGCCTTTTAATTTTCTGTGTAATCAGACATCTTACTAACTGGTCTTTCTGAGAATGTCCAAAATTCTGAAACCAAGCAGTCTATTAAAAAAAAAATAATAATAAAAAAAA
>JAUMHR010000081.1:10048710-10066120 GCA_032361145.1 Enteromius fasciolatus
TTGAAAATTAATCTAGATTAATCTAGATTAAAAAAATTAATCTATGCCCACCCCTAATATATATATATATATATAATCAAAAAGATGAAAGGATTACAGAGAATTAATGAATTCTGATTTTTTTTTTTTTTAAAGTGTAAATAATATGTAGTATTATATCAGGTGATCAATAATTAAAGTAATTGTAGTCTGATTACAAATACGGCAGAGCAAGGTGAGTTGAGCCAGTATTTATTTTCAGTGTGTTTAAATTAAGAAGATGACAGTAATGGACCCACTTAAATATGTAGCCTAGAGCAGGATATGGTGGATTCTTGGTAACAATCACTTTGGGTCTAAAATGAACTGCTTTCAAAAAACAAAGTAGTCTCTTGGCTCAACTTGCCCCTAGTGGGGATAAATTGAGCCTAGGGAGTTAAACTGCCATTATGCTGAAATAAAACTAAACATTTTCACTTTCTGCTATATCAAAGGAGGAGAAATAAAAAAAAAAGATTTTAAAAGATTTGTGTGAGCCTTATGATTGACTGGCCCTCCATCTAGGGAGTTTCCTGTAGCTCAAGATGCTCCCTATGACCCTAAAAATGACATAGACTTGGATAATAGAATGGATGGATGCATGACTACGTAAAAGTGTTTTTTAAACATAGAGTTCACTTTTTGTTTTTTTAATTAAAAATTAAATCAGAATAAAAAATACCTTACAGATCCGGGTTTATAGTCCTGAATCCCACCTTTTCTATGTAAAAATGGTGCAGCTGTCACGCATTCACGAATGCGTTCATCTCTGCAGACTTCAGTCTGCATTCACGGCCCTGTGCGCTGTCACAAGCTATGCACCAGATGCCCGGCTCTCGCCTTGCTATTCAAGTTCCTGATACACGGCCAGAGGAGCCGATTCCAGTCCCTAAATTACGGCCAGGGGTGCCGTCCAAAATTCTCGGCATTCCCGGCCCGCAAATAACGGGTCCTAACCCTGTATCACGTTCCGAGGAGCTGTGTGTTGAAATGTTGGTTCCGGTTTCACGGCCGGGAGTGCCGTCCGAAATCCTCGCAGTTACCAGCCCGCAAGTAACGGGTCTTAACCCCGTATCATGGTCCGAGGAGCCGTTTGTTAAGTCGGTTTCCGGTTTCACGGGCAGGAGTGCCGTATGAAATCCTTGCGGTTCCCAGTCCACACCAGTCTGGTCCCAGCCCTGAATCCAGTCCCGAGTGGACCCCATACTATCCTCCCCCAGAGACACCTGTCGACCCAGGCTTTGTACTGGAGGGAGACCTCCTCAAGAATTTTTTGGGGAGGGGTGAAGGTGCCTGGGTCACGATGGGGAGGGGTGGGACGGGGATCAAGCCAGAGCCCGTCAGTGACCCTGAGTTGCCATGGCCAAACCACCAGAGCCTGTCGATGATGGTGATTTGCCGTGGCCCGATCCGCCTGAGCCGGTCAGTGACTCAGAGGCTCCGTTGGTTCCGCCAGTGATTGCACGGCCTCCCTGCTCTATATTGCAGCCCCGTCTGCTCTGCCCAGGTGGGCGTCTCCGCTGTGATTAGTGGAAAATCCTGACCCACCGTGGGACATCACATACTCTATGTTGTCCGGAAGGCCTCCCGAGACTCTACCATATACACCTCCCGGACATCCATCCATCCCACCTCCTGCATGGGGATTGTTCTGCCTCCATTCCACCGCCCTCCTATGGGACTTTGTCTGTCGTGTCTGGAAGCTGCTCCTTGTGTGGGGGCTCTGTTACGCCGTCATGTGTCACCTGTCTCTTTTTTGTCATTTGTTCCATGTGCTACTTTATTATTGTTTTCATTTCATTTTCCATGTGCCTCATTTGTAACCCCGCCCTTCTCATTATGTCTGATCCTTTCCCAGCCGTGTCTTTCCAGTTGTTTCTTGTCTTGTCTTGATTAGCCTTTGTATTTATTTCATGCCTTGTCTTCAGTCTAGCGTCCATCGTTAAAGTGATGTCCTTGTGTGTTTGTTTGCACTGACTTTGCATATTCGTCAGCATTTCATTGTATCCTGTGTTATTTACTAAATGTACTTCTCCCCGAGTTCCTGTCTCCGTGCCTGCTTCAACCCGCTGAGAAGCGAGGTCGCAAGACCCTGCATTACAGCACCCTTTTGTAAATTCTATGGGTATAGCTTGGGCTCATCTATGTTCAGCTATTTTTGGCTGTACAAAAAAGTTTGTTTTGTGCTTGACACTGAAAATTGGTGTCTTAGCGTATTATTTTTATTGATTATCGTGCAAACAGTTTTATTATTATTTTTCTCGTTACCTGTAATGGCTAATGAACTGAAAGCCTCACCCATAGGCTTACTTTCGCATTGAAGACAATGGTGGATATAAATATTGCATGAAAACACAATTTTATAAAGATTTCAGTGACCAATTTTATAAGCAAGGTCTATTTAAAATGTACAAAGCAAAATTAAGTTCAAAACAAAGAGCAAAATCATGTTAGGTCTAAAATGTATTAAAAATTATGTAGAATTACAGTAAAGTAATCCTTATTAATCATAAGAAGGGGTGAGCAACTTACCCCAACCATTTTAACAAACTTGTATCATCCAGCAGTTTAGATCTAACATAATGCTAACTGTAGGCCTATGTACTGGATATAACATCATCTTATTACCTCCTAAAGCACAATGATGATATTTTTCTGATTTGTTCAAAAACAAGAAAATCTAAAAAGCAGGGTTTTTTTTAACATAAATGTAGTTGTGAAGTACTCCATGGGCCTCTCTCCATCACAGGGTCTTTAGCAGACTTTATTTTCTTTGTTTGTTTGTTTAGTCTTTCTTTTTTTTTTACCCATTCAAGGAACAGAAGGAGACAGATAAACAGGGCACATGCATTGCACTCTGGGTTTCTCTGTCTGCTTTGAAGCTAGAGAGAAAATATGCCCAAAATCAACAGTATGACAAAAAAATATTAACATCAACTGATTCTTTAACCTGTTAACTTGCATATCACTATTTATGCTTTTTAAACTATGGTAGCATAGATGAGGCATTACGTGCATGGCACTGCGATAAACTAAAAAAAAAATGTAATGTAATGTAAAAGGATATAATCCGCGAGGGGGTGATGCTGTTGCCCCCCTACGCACAGATTCTGCAGACTGGGTTATCAAGCAATTTAAATTGTGTTTATTTACAGAGGTATATGATGTCACGCAAATCCATGAATCAATGTTGCGAAGTGAAGTAAACTTGAACGGATTTCTCTGCTCAGGAAGCAGGGAGCAAAGAACACTGTCATGCACGGAGCGCACTTCTAACGAGCTGATTATCAGAATCAGGTGTGTTAACTAAAAGAGACATCCAAAATATGCAGAGCAGGGGTACGCAAGGACTGGAATTGAACTGTTTTCTCTGAAGCCAAAATGCCGCTATACTGGCGAGCTTACTTTTTTCGGATGCGGTCAAAGCTTCTCACTCCTCATGATTCGTCTTCTTGTTTGACAGCAGGTGTCAGCGTTAAGGCGCAATACTGCCACCTGGGGATCAACCAAGCACTAGCGCTGGATAATTTACTTTTATGTTATCATAAGAGTCATGTCAATTTTAAATATGGTTATCGCCAAAACCGGTAGGCTATATTGTCACACCAAGAATTAACACATTTCATAATTTGAATATCACGGTTATCCTCAATACCGCAACACCCCTGTTTCCAACTGACCACTGATGCCCTAACACTCAAATGAGGGCCCGATAACAATAGTTTAGGCTTATAAATATTGTAATGAAAAGGTTAATTTAATACATGACTCATGAATTTTTTCTTTTCATTTAGTTGTTTATTCAACAGACATGGCAAAAAAACAACAACATACTTTTAAAAAAAATGATAGATTATCAGTTGTTAAGCCACAATTTCTAATAAAGAATGGCTTGAAGTCAACCATTTTGACGTTCAAGCCCAGTCAGGAAAGAATAGCTTATTCTTATTTAGTGGTCATAATGTATTACTATGCTGCTCACTAAACCACCAATCATTTAAATGTTGTACACTTATCTCAAAAAGCTTCAAAATTGTGAGCTATACTGTGGATAAGACAAAGACCATGTGGTAACTACAGAGATTTATTCAATATTGGACATATGCTAGTTTTCTGCCTGGACAGCAGCTGTTGCAAAGACAAAATATACAGAAATTATTTTCAATGACCTTGGCCATGCAAAATATATTACGTACATCAAATATATATTATGAAATAATACCTATTTATGAGTTATTGTACATCAATTTTGATTTCAATATTTTTTCATGGTTATAACATTTAAAAAAAAAATGAAACGTCATAATTGATAACATTTACACAATATTTTATATACATCTAAGAAAATTCCACTACAAAAATTAAATATTTCTTTACATGCATAATATATATTTATTTTATTTTATTAATTTTCTTTTTTAAACATAAAAGATATTTTTTACTTCAAAAGCAATAGTGTGAAATTTTCTCCAACAGAGATGATCCAGAATCAATAAGATCCACAGCCCTCTCAGAAGAAAATGGTGCATGCTGGGTAGAGCTGACCACAACAGTTCTTCAGCTGGCAGCTTTAGCATCAGGACAGGGTCATAAAGTTTGCCAGAGAAGAACTGCGGTAGGTCAGCCAATATTCACTCATCAGCACCAGCTACAAACCTAGAAGATAAAAACAAGACAGAAGATTACTTTTCAAAAATAACGGAAGATATGTTCAACAACCACACATTTGTTCTCCCTGTTATTACAAAACCATTATTGATTCTGCCATTTAAATTTATATGTAAAACAATTTGAATTATTTTTTCATTATTTTTATTTTTATTGTTAATAATTTAAGTAACAAAGGAATAGTAAAAGATTTATTGATTTAAAAAATAAAAAATACATGCTTTTATTATTTTATCCTTACTACATTATTTCAGATAAATAAGAATTCTTTTCTTCAATATCTTTTACACAGTTTCAGAGTACATACATACTGGCATGAACACTAAAATAACATCCTAGATCTGACTGAATGAAATATTCTCATTAAATACTTTGTTCTTTACATAGTTGAATGTGCTGACAGCAAAAAATACACAAAAATGATCAATGGAAATTAAATGTATTAACCCATGGTGGTCTAGATTTGAAGTCATACTCAAAATTGAAGTGGAAAAACACACTACAGGCTAATCCAACTTTGATCTAATGTCCTTAAAGCAAGTCAAAACGAGGCTCAGTAGTGTGTGTGGCCTCCACGTGCCTGTAGGACATCCCTACAACACCTGGGCATGCTCCTGATGAGATGGCGGATGGTCACCTGAGGGATCTCCTCCCAGACCTGGATCTGCGCTGCAACGTGGCGTTGGTGCATGGAGCGAGACATGATGTCCCAGATGTGCTCAATTGGATTCAGGTCTGGGGAACAGGTGGGCTTGGTCTTGCATGAACTGCTGACACACTCCAGCCACATGAGGTTTAGCATCGTCTTGCATTAGAAGGAACCCAAGGTCATTTGCACCAGCCTATGGTCTCACAAGGTGTCTGAGGATCTCATCTTGGTACCTAATGGCAGTCAGGCTACCTCTGGCGGCGCTTCAAAGAAATGCCACCCCACACCATTACTGACCCAATGTTAAACCGGTCATGCTGGAGGATGTTGCAGGCAGCAGAACATTCTCCGCGGCATCTCCAGACTCTGTGACGTCTGTCACATGTGCTCAGTGTGATCCTGCTTTCATCTGTGAGGAGCACAGGGCACCAGTGGTGAATTTGGTGCTCTCTGTCAAATGCCAAACGTCCTGCACGGTGTTGGGCTTTAAGCACAACCTCCACCTGTGGACGTAGGGCCCTCATACCACCCTCATGGAGTCTGTTTCTGACTGTTTGAGCAGACACATGCACATTTGTGGCCTGCTGGAGGTCATTTTGCAGGGCTCCATCAGTACTCCTCCTGTTTCTCCTTGCACAAAGGTGGATGTAGCGGTCCTGCTGCTGGGTTGTGGAGGATGCTGTAGGAGGGCAACATCTCCTGCTGTACTGGCCTGTCTCCTGGTAGCACCTCCATGCTCTGGACACTACACTGACAGACACGGCAAACCTTGCCACGGCTCGAATTGATGTGCCATCCTGGTACTTTATTTTTTTAAACCGTGTATAAAAAAAAAAAAAAAAAAAGACCTTGAACGTATATCTAAATTCTTTGCACAAGTTGCTGCACATTTGCAAGTCATTCTTACACAAATTCACAAAAAAAAAAAAAAGGAATTTGAAGAATTTGTCAATCACGATGTTTGGATTTCCCAAATGAAACCCAAGAATGCCCATCATTCCTCAGATCCCCAACAATACACACTGAAATACATTTCTTGCTAAAAAGCATGTTTTGTCTCAAAAGAGTCTATATTTTCCATCGCACAGAAACATCACATATACTGAATCATACTAACTCAATGACACAGACTCAGGTTTCCGTCTTCTTTCCCTCCCCGTGCTGCATTTGGTAATCATCTACCATTCTTTCTCAGTACTCTATGTCCCTCGTTCATTCTACCCTCCCCCATCCAGCGAGCCGGCGCAGACACGCAGACATGAATCAGCAGGCATTGGGGGTGGAGGCCAGAGGACAAGGTAAGGCCTTGAAAACACAACTCAGACATAATGTCATCTATGATGCATAGAACAATCACAAACTTGATAAACAGTTTGAAAATGGTGCATGACTCAAATGTTTCATTCTCACACGGAAAGAAAAAAAAAAGTTCATGTAGTTTGAGGCTTTTCTGCCCCTTGTCCCCATCCACTACTTTGTTTCATTCAAAGCAGCTTGAACCACTTTCTGAATGTATTCTTTTGTGTTTCACAGAAGTAGGTGGGGTCATTTTGGGTATATAAATAACCCATTCTATTTTTTTCCTTCATATTAAAAGATGTGATAACATTTTAAAAGTCCCAGACCCCAGAATGAAATGTGCCTGGGGTGACATTCCAGCAAAATAATATTTTGTTGCTTCTTGTGTGTTCACTTTCAAAGTAAAATATCCAGAGAAACAAAAGTTTACATTTTGGGAGAGTGGTAAAAGGTTAATCACATTGTAAAATAACATATTAGCTACACTAAATGTAACAGATAACGTTAATAAATAATCATAACAGAAACATTCACTTGCTGAAGCAACCAGACCATCTTCTAGTGTGACCAAGTGACTGCCAAGCAAGTTTACTACCAGGTGAGCTATCAAGCAACTTCAGAAAAATCATACATATGATACATATATCATACATATTATGAGGACATCAAAATGCATAAGTTTACAAATCATACACTATGATAAAAGTGTTTAAAGTGATAAAAGAAAAAAATAAATTATATTTTTTAATTTGATAATTTTCCGTTGTAATCATTTGTAAATTGTATTAATGCGATCACAGGTAAATGTTGTTGGTTTTTACTGCTTCTACTGTTAAATTCAACTAGAAAATGTATTGAATTGTATGTATAGTTAAAATATAGATAGAGACCTGTTTTTCCAATGAGCATTAAAAAATTAATTTCTGATAAAAAAAAGCCCTCAGTGATACGGCATAAAGGCTGACTTTGTGGATGTTTGCATATTCTTAATAATCTTACAAATTATTCATGTGGTAATTAATGCTTATTACCATTTATTCTGCCTCAAATCACATGCTATACAAATCACCTTAACAAAATAAATGGGGTGTAACAGCAGTGCAAGCAAATTAGCTTGAATTGACAATGTTTGCATATCTGAACATGCTCGACTCGTTCCCCCATCACCAGTCGATCTATTGATCTGGTCGGTCTGGGTGTACACAATCTGCAATGCGTGAATGGAAAAGGGAAACATTAAGGTCAGCTCGCTATTGCTAATGGCTAACACACTAGCCTACATAGTCAGCACAAAAAAAGAAAACGCGTCTTATGGTACCAAGACGCATTTGACCCTTGGTTTCGAAAGTGTTTGCACAAGAACAAACAATTAAACTGCTCAACTTCAGCCAACAACATGATCAGTGGGCCTTCATAAGCACTAACCATACAGCTATACTGTGACTTTGTGCTAATGCTGATGTCTTTTCTCAGGGCTGACAAAGTGATATCTATGAGCAAACAAAAGACTGAATCACTTAGTGTGCGAGTTCTGGAGAACAGGGTGGGAAGATGTCTCCATCGCTCTTCGCCGTTTAAGGGTGGAGAGAACTTTTTTTTTTTTTTTTTTATAAATCAGTGCACTGCAAAGCCTGAGGGTGAATCAGATATGACCGAGTACTGACTTGCCATGGATTCTGCAGGCAGGGCAAATGGTGGCCATTTTAATGCACCGGCATCAATATAGAAATATGCCATTTTGTATTTAAAAACATTGTTTCTGCATCATGGCAATTATTACTGAAGCAAGTATGGTGCAGGCATACCTCAACATTGAAATCATCTATAAAAAGAAATTTTTTTGTTTTTTTCAGTAGAAAACACATTTGCTTTTTATTACAGATGGTTCCGGAACCCACCTTCCGCAACAGGATATAGCGCAGTCCGACTTTAGAAATGGACTCCTCAAACATGAGGGGAAAAGGTGGCCATGCTAGCTTTTGTATGCTGTAACTGCACAACAGTACTTCGATTTGAACACGGATTCAAAAGAACGGTCTATTTTTAGGTGCGTGGTGAAAGTGTTGACTTGCTATGATTGGAAAACTAAGCTAGCTGGATATAAAAACAATGATACAAATACAGAATGTCACAGAGAGCGTCTTTTCAATGATTGTTGCTGATACGCATTGTCTTAGTGACACTAAGTGACGTCTTTAGAAAACACTTCAGAGCATTTGAGGCCTGCTCTTCACAGACAAACTACATGTAGAATTTACACTAGTTTCAACAACACATTCGTTTATAGTTTTTTTCTAGTTTATATTTAACGATTAAAAAACACATAATTGAACTATACTAGTATAGTCCCTGGTATTTAAATGTTATTATAGTAACTTATCTTACATCATGGGATAGAAAAAAAACCCATGTGATTATTAATAAAGTAAATTAACTAAATGTATTTTTTTAACATATAAAATTACGTAAAACAGTTGAAATAGCAGAGCATATAACGTTTGCTACGTCACATATTCCACTGAAACGTTCAATGATCAGCAAAACCGATTGTAACGTCACACATCGAGCAAAAGCTACGGAGGTTTCCTCGTCAGAGGTGAATGAATTACATAAGGATGTTCTTACCCAACCAAATCAGGAAACACACTTTAGCAGACACGTTGGCATCTATGCAGCAATAAAAAAAAAAAAAGGATTGACGTACTGATTGTACTAAATAACTATCTTGTATTTATTCAACATGTCTCTGCCTCGTCGGATTAGATTTTTCTTCAGAGAACTTTAAATACAGAGATTACACTCGCTCCGAGTAAAGGCTTTAGTAACGTTAGGCTGGAAGTTTGGCCGGTATAATGGAATGAAACTTATGTAATGACCTCCGCCCGGTATCCAACATATTCGATGGTGGCCTGTTCTAATATTATAACCGTTCATTTGATCGCGAATATAACGCGCATTCGTACCTCTGAGGAGTCGGATTTTTTTCCGCCCCACCTAAGTGAACTGCCTCGCCTTTCCCCGGAGCTAATAAAGCTGTTCTATCTAAAACTCGACAGAAGCAGACTGCGGTTTATATTGACTACGAAGCTGGTTAATGTCTGAAAAGTTGATTTACATAAACGCTCACCTCACTGGTGATTCCTCCGTTCTCGCCTCTCACGTTTACCGGTGTCTGCGATCAGCTGGCAAAGGGAGTGACGCGATTAGTAACAGCTGGCCGCCGGATCTGCGACGTCAAGGCTTCGCTATGACGACTGTCTTCCGTAGATTATGAGTGATTTCCACTTCAGCCAACGTTAAACCTCGACTCCCAAGAAAAGGGGCGGGTCAAAACGGTTTCGACCAATTACAATGTTCTCTGCTCAGGGACGGTCCGTTTCCAGCCAATCATCTGTACGTCTGAAAGTTTACTGAACATCCTCCCTGCTTTTCCCGTAAAGTTAATTTTAATAAAAAAATAATAATTTCCACATGCCAGGTGTGTACACAATAATAAAACATTCATTTAAGGTAGGAGAAAAGCACACGTGCTGTTATAAACAGATATTGCTCTGAAAAGCACAGAAACAAAAAGGGTCTGTGTCTGTAAAATAAAATGTCAGTTTTTTGGCCGTTTCTTCCTCTGTAACATTTTTTGCTAAGTTTGGCTGCACAGCACCACGTTCTTTTCTCTAACTGATGGCCTTGTAAGTATAGGGTCAGTGTAACTGTAGGTTGTGTACAAATGTAATAAAATGGCAGATTTTCTTTTGTATACAGGCGAATGAAATAGGTGATCAAATTATCTAGATGTTATGCGTACTCTACATCGCATTGTAAGCAGTAAATTTCTGTAATTTCAGATATGTATGTGCGAACACCGGATTGTTTCTCTATTCCTACTGGGCACGTAGAAAGAGTTCTGTTTCCATGGAGATGCGTCATCACGCTCAAACGACCTTCATGCTGATAGAACGCGGAGTTTTGCGCGCTACCAACTAGGTTATATTTGAAACGTTACAATTTAATAATGTAAGAATATCTCTTTTGAAACTGATGATATTGCTTTGAGTTAATAGAACGTTAATAGCACGTCAGTAAGTAATGTGTTGAATTATGGCATCGTTTAGAGACAGGCGGATTAAAGGCGATTCTCAAACAACAAACATGCGCCGGGAGAATTCAGTTAAAAAGGAGTTTCACGTCCCACCTTTGAATGCCACAATAAAAGAGAGCAAAAAGAAAAGGAAAGACACTACAAAAGAGAAAAACAAATCGAGGAATGGCATTAACCAGTCAAGGGATTCAGGTAAGTTTGTTTTTTAAAACGAGAGCTTTTGAACGCTTTACTGTATGTCATTGTCCCATGTCGTTCGTTACTTACTCGTGTGTTACTGTGGAACACAAATGAAGGTATTCTGAGAAATATCTCAGTTTTGTTTTTGGTACATACTATGAAAGTCAGTGGGACTTGGTAACCATTTGGCTAAGATAACTTATTTTGTGTTCCACAGAAGAAAACAGGTTTTTAAACAATATCAGGGTAAGTAAATCATTGCCAGAATGTGTATTTAAGAAATCACTGTATTTTTTTATTTATTTTTTTAAATCTGCCAATGGGAAAAAGCAAAATGCATTAACATTTAAGATGCATTATCTGAAAAGTCTTAATCTTAAAATATCTTAAAAGATATGGCATAGTTAACAAGGCATAGTTATTTATCAAAGAAATATCATTAATGAAGCATTTATTTCATTTCCAAATCTTTAACAGTATTTTACTTGGTTTGATTGATAGCGGTCTCCATCAGTACCTTGTGATGTAGCCTTTTGCTCTGTTCTGGGTGATAAGCTCATAATTCATTTACCCGTTTGACCTTCCTCCAGAGAAACTCCAGAGAGAACAGTGGACCACCGGAGAGATGAGTGATGCTCAAAACAAAGGTCAGGTTAAAGCCAAAGAACATAAGTGCAGCAAATCCAAAAATCCCAAGAGTGTATCAGAAGTGATTCCAACAGAGGAGGACAAATTTGATTTGACTGATCTTGAACAGGACAGCTTGAGGTGGGAAGGAGCTCTTGAAGACCCCACTGCAGAGGCCCAACGGTTGGAGGTCTACAGAGCCAACCGCCGTAAACGTTATATGGCATCAAGACAGGCTTTTCTACAAAATATTCAGACTGGTTTAAGCATAGATTCAAACTCTTCAAAACTAAATACACGAAACAACCCAGGAGTTTTAACATGAAGAACTTATATTGTGAAATCCTATAGTCTATCTGTATGAACAGGCTGTGTTTAAGAGTGTTTTTGGTGTTCTAACATAACTGTACTGGGCATGTCATTTAGACCTGAATGTGCAATATAATCTTGAATGTAGATACTCTCACATACTGGCAAGCATTGCATTATTTTTTGCTTCTACACTGGTCCCTGGTTTTGTTATCATGAAAGTATATTGTATACTGGATACTGTAATTGGGTTTTGGCTTCAAAATAAATCTTAAAAGGCTAATCAAAAAATATATATATATAAAACAATTTTTTTTACAATCTTGGATATGACATCAATGTACATTGCTTGCCTGCATTTTATACTTTTTCTAATTTACTGTATAATTATAATAATAATTATAATTATATAAATATTTAAATAATAATAATAATGCATATTACTTGAACACACAAACACACATAATATATTTACATTTATTTATACATTACCTTTCAAAAGGTTATTGTCACCGTGGCTGGCGGTGCGTGCGTGTGGAGCACAGAACGAGAGACACGAACGAATAACTGCAACAATATTTAATTAACAAAACTCCAGAACTCCAAATACAAACAAAATGCTGACGAGGCAGCAAAAGGGCGCACACAAGGTTACACAGAAACACGACGACATTAACAAGACCTGAATACAACAAAAAGACAGCGGTATTTAGGTGTAAAACAACAGGTGAGACAATCGAAAAAAATTGGGAGAAACCAAAAAGACACACAGAGCAGGGGAGACAAGACAAGACAGGGACAGAATGTCACAGTTAT
This sequence comes from Enteromius fasciolatus, assembly GCA_032361145.1. Classification (NCBI taxonomy): domain Eukaryota; kingdom Metazoa; phylum Chordata; class Actinopteri; order Cypriniformes; family Cyprinidae; genus Enteromius; species Enteromius fasciolatus. The sequence goes on from JAUMHR010000081.1 coordinate 10,061,373, forward strand.
ATACTTTTATTCATGATGCATTAAACTGAACCCTGCGAGTAAATATGTTTATAAAGTATTATTCTATATAAATGCTTTTTTTAATGTTTTCAAAATTACTTAAGATTAAAATAATATCAACAAGTGTTTCTGCAGCACCAAATCAGCATAGAATTATTTCTGAAGGAAATGTAAAGAATACATTCTATTTTAAAATAAATTAAAATTGAAACATTTTAAATAGTAATAATATGTTTAAATGTTACAGCATAAAAGGCTTCTAAAAATCTTAATTTAAATAATTAAAGTATCAATTTGTGTAAAAAATAAATAAATAAATAAATAAAATCCAAACCAGTAAAACATGATTTATTGCTTTTAAAGGTTACAGATAAGAGTATGACAAACGTGTGCTATATTTTTAAACTAAGTAAAAAACAAGACATGAACCATGAATGAGTAACAATGACTTAAACTGCCCAACCGGTGCAAATGATACACTTGCTTTGCAAAACATTGTACAGTATGTAAAAACCTGGTGTGTGACTGTGTACATTCTGTGTACAACTACATTGTATCTAAAACTGTGATGTATAACATGATAATCTGAAACTGTAAAATATGGTAGCCAACCTGATTTTGACAGCGCTCAGCCATTTGCATGTCATTAATAATGCATCAGTACTGCAACATGCTTCCTGATAGAAAAATGGACCAACATGGAAGTCATCACATTAAAATATCAGCAATATCAGTCTGTACAGAATGTCAAACAGTCAAGTATACCAAAGTGTACCTTTTCTACTTTCTATATAGTGTGCATTTTGTGGATCACTGCTCCCCCTTAATAATAGCATTAACATTTGTTGTTGTTTTTTAACCAAATCTGGCAGTCCATCTAACTACAGTGATTATGTGACTGTGGGAAATGTTAGATAATGTTACATAGACTTTAACAATCTAGTGTACTTGATAAAGGGATCTTTTCAATTCTCTGCTAGCTTCTTACATAGGTCTAAGCTCTATTTCATGGCCCACATATCATCTCCAGATTTGGACTGTCGTATATGACCCATATATCTCTGCACAAATACTTGCTGATAAGAACAGAAGTGAGTTATGAGGATTTGGGATTGAAAACCGGGTTGCGTGGTAGAAGAGAGAGAATAAGAGGCGATATAAGAGAGCAGTTCAGCATTTCTTTTGTAATATGGTCTTTTGTAACATGTTTGTCCAACTCTATTATATATGCTCCCCCTTTTGTGACCACCGTCACATTCAGCATCCGTTGCTTAGTGTTCATCTAATCCTCCTAAGCGCTATGATTGGATGTGCGCTCAGTGATTGTCTATTTTTTCACGACCCATGCTCCATTTCCCAGCTTGATGACCAATAACGCCACCTAGATCTATCAAGCATACTGTAGTATGTCAGCGTGACTGTACTTCAGTTCACTCAAAAATGAAAATTCTGTCATCATTTACTTCCAAACACGTATGAATTTCTTTGTACTGCTGAACACAAAGGAAGATATTTTGAAGAAAGTTTGTAACCAGGCTGTTTTGGGTCACAAAACAGTCTGGTTACAAACTTTCTTTGAAAATAATTTCCTTTGTGTTTGGCAAAACAAAGAAATTCATACAGCTTTGGAACTACTTGAGGGTGAGTAGATGATGACAGAATTTTCATTTTTAAGTGAACTATTACTTTAATAATTGATTAAATCTATTACATCTACTTCTGAGTAAATGAGCTATACAAACTAGATGATATTTACAAAATAAATCCTTAATATGTCATCTTCATAAATAATACAGATGAAAATAAATATAGGATTGTGTTCATATTCAGAAATGTTGATCTGAACCTTAGCTTACTGGCAAATTTTCTTTGGAAGCTTCTGCAGCAAGAATAGAAGCTTCTCATTTTTTCATAATCGTATATGGGAAGTGGTTCTCCTCTCTAAATATCAGTGTTAAAATTGCACAAAGCTCTTGAAAGAGACATACTGTAATGCACTGGCCTTTATAAATGTTACAAAAAAACGTCTTCTGAGTAAGGGCATGATTGGATGGGATGGACTGTGGACAGAATCGCTGAATTCTGATGATATGGAGTTTAAACTGTTGTTAGTGGTCACATGGGCTGCAGCTTCAGCCAGCTAAGATCATCTGACCTACAGTATAAAAGAAAGTAAACCTCAGTTAAAAACATCAACAATGCAACTGATGGCATGTGGTAGCATTGAACAGTGTTTTAGTGATTGTCAAAAAAACAATTCATATCGGTTTCATAGAAAAAATCTCCATAAGGGTGGTACCTCCTTGGTGGCAGCCATTTTGAGATCAAATGACTTTCTTTTTCCTTTTTATTGTCTGTATCTAAAATCACATTCTCCTTGTGAAGGTTTTTTTTTTAATAAGTATGAATAGAATGAATGTTTGTGTTTGAATAGTATCTATTTGAATAGCTTTACTCAAGGACATGATCAAAAAAGTCTTGGGTCAATGCAGGCAAACAGGCAAAACGAGCAGTTCGCAGAGGGGGAACAACCCCCCTGGACCACAATTGATGCCCCTGTCTGGATGTACTGCATTTGTCATATTGTCATGTGACTTACCAGTGTCAACTTCACTGCTATTTACAAATCCTTTCCCAGTGGGTTCATAGGATAGTTTACTATCCCGTAAGTGTCCATTAAATGTGGAAGTAGTAAGTAATTTGTATACTTCCACACTGTTTTAAGAATTCTGTGAATGTTCCTCTGCTATATAGTATGTATCGAAGTATGTGATTTCAGATGTAGCCATTGTTCAAAATAGCATATGGCACCTTTAGATAAATAATTTACATAAGCTGTCACTACAGTGGTACCTTTTCAACAAAAACTAAAATGTTAAAAAATTGCTGGAATGATCAGCTATTGCCAAAAATCCATGCATGTATTTTTTTGGGGGGGTTGCACGTTTTTAGTAATTTGAGTAATTTCACATGTTTTAATTTCCAAAACAGTAATTAGAGTATAGTTAATAAGCTGAGGTCGCGATGTGTTACTCTTGCGTTACTGTTTGCTGACAGAATCTAGTGTTTTATCATCTAGATTGTAAAAATGGTGTAGCGCACGCACTGTCGAGATCAGTGGCAGTGCATTAGAGATCTGAGATGTGTGTGTGTGTGTGTGAGTACATGTATATGTGGTTTATGAGGACACAAATTTGATGACATGGGTATTACATAGGTATTACAATATGAAGGTGATTTGTGATACATTTTCAGTGTTCCTGTAATTTAAAAGGCTTATAAAACATACAGAATGAAGTTTTTTTAAAATCTAAAAATGCCTGTAGTTTCCTGTAAAGAGTAGGTTTAGGTGTTGGGTCAGTGTAGAGCAATATCACATACAGTCTGTACAGAATACACCATTACATCTATGGAGAGTCACCATAAATCACAAAAACCAACGTGTGTGTGTGTGTGTGTGTGTGTTGCGTGAAGATGCTCGTGCGTGCGGGAGAATAAAATGATTCACGGGACACCCGCAAAATAGAAATATCTAAGCATAAAATATCTATTGCACAAAAAAGGAATGCCTTTCATATTGCGGTACGCTGGTATTTACAATACCGTTACATCCCTAGTCAGTATTCATTTTAATATTCGGTTGATTAATCGGTTAATTAATCAGTATAGCCCAATGTGGTCCATCCTAGCTATTTATATTGGTAACTATTAATATACACCCTAAAGATCCCAATACACTCCTTTTTGGGGTAAAAAGTTCCAAAGATGTTGCTTTTGAAAGGGAACTACCCTAGTGACACCACTTCTATCCTTTTTTCTGAAAGTGTACCATACTACTTATACATATTTATGCAATATGTAGTAAGTATACTGAGCAAAATATGCACATTTTTACTATAAACTTATAATTGCTTTGGATCCGCAGGAAAATATCTTCATTAGTTAACCAACCAAACCTTAATACAACCAAGGAGTCATGTATCAGTTGTTTACAAAGATGAATACAATCAATAAGGAATTAAATAATTCAGTGATCCTTTAACTCGCAGGAATATTTGTATTTTCATATACATTGTTAGTGATGTTGAGTTTTCACTCACTCTGCTTCTTCCTTTGTAATCACTCTTCCTTCTGCCAGCCTTTCTGCCACCACAGAGACAGCCGGTTCAACATTCAATCCTGCCGCAGCCACCACCTCATCGTCCCTGCAGTTAAAAGAACACAACAAATATTTCAAGCTTTAAATAGAAAAGAGGTATAAAGAATGGACGCCATAAACCTACAGCTTCTTACTTGAGGTAAAGTGCCAAAAACTTCATGTTCTCAAATCTTCCTTTCAGCACCATCTTAGTATATCCCTCCCCGAACCCTGTGAATAATGATGAACAAAGACATCATTACATACAAATACATGTATTTTACAATCTGTAAAGCATGATGAGCATACACGTAAAAGGGCGTAATACCAGCATATCGAATAGTTCTCCCAAGCAGGACGGTCCAATAGAATGGCACTGTGTTTAGCTCCACCTCCTTACGCAACATGTTTAAGGCCGCAATCCTTCCTAATAAAGCAGAAGTTATAATGAAATAAAATTCAGATTAATTAATTTAGATTAATTAATTACACAAAATTAACGCGTTAAATTTTTTGAACGCATTTTAATCGCATTATTTTTGCACCGCGGAACGTTTCTCACTGGATGAGTTTCGGCGGACCGATTATACGGGAGCACCAACTAGCGTTT
>JAUMHR010000081.1:10083216-10096838 GCA_032361145.1 Enteromius fasciolatus
TTCATTTTAACCGCTTAATTTTTGAAAAATCATATACCCTGCCTTTAACCGACCGGCAAGAATTTTGATCTATTATACAATCTGTTATATATATATATTTATATAATATTTTATAAATCTATTTCATTAATTAATCTAATTATTGCCAATGCCAAATATGAAATTACATTACTTTTTTGTGGATCATTAACAGTGTTCATAAACAAAAATACATTTATGTGGACTTGTACAAGTTAATGTTATTATTGTACCAATATAATGTTATTACTCATGCATAAAAATTACATGATACATGCATAATACTGAAATTAACAAACAGTTACCAAAATGGCTCCAAAAGTCTATATTTGATGATTTTTGTCTTTTATGACTGGTTCAAAAATGTTTTGGAATGTTCCAGGAAGCACTAGCATGTATATAATATTTTTGAATCAGTAAACAACAACAATAAAAGCGTATCTGTTCTAAACCAGTGTTTCATAATTAATGATAGAAGTTGTAAAACTTACCTGACCAAAGTATTTACCAAATATTGATGCTACATAAAACTAAGTAGTTTTTTTTGAGGCAATATTACAGAAATCTCATTCTTAATTCTTGTTTTAAGATTTAAAAAGGTTATGTTAGTGAAATTGGTAACTAAATAGATAACAGGATAAGCCATAATATTTATTTGTTAATACATAAATATTTATTTTGGTTCCTAACAAATATATATATATATATATATACGTATTAACAAATCTTAAATGTTAATCTTAATGTTAAATCTTATGGCTTATCCTGTTGTCTATTGATCCTGTTATCTGTTATCTGTTATATATATATATATATATATATATGTATGTATGTATGTATGTATGTATATGTATATATATGTATATGTATATATATATAATAAATTCCCTAAACGGCCGTGGGTTGTATTGACATGAATCGAAAAGGGCAGTTTAGCGAAAGTAAGTAGCGTGCGCGCATGCGCAGCGGGTAAAGGTGAGCTTCTAACCGCAAATAAGGTTGAGTGAGAGAAGACAAACAGAAAAGACAAAGAGAAGATTGATAAGCTTACAACAATAACGATGCGTAGGCTACTACTTCTGCTCGTTTGGTATTCTTAAGGTGCTCTGTTCCTTCCACTTCTCCGGCTGTTGTAGCTTTTCCAAACAGGTCCTGCACATTCCTCCGCTGCTGCAGCACTATGTGTCATAGCGGGGCTCGAGCCTGCAGCTGATTTAGAGCGGACAGCAGAGAGGTGCATCGCCGAGCAAGCGCGCAGGTCGTTTGAAAGGCTCGGGAGAGAATGTGCGATCTGGCATGGATTTAAGAAGGCATGTCATGTGCTTTAGCGTTTAGTGAAACTGAAGAAATGAGTTGCGATTTCTCTGGAAGACGAATGGGATGCGGTGAGCTCCACCGCGACGCCTCCCTCCGGGAATAGAAATATATGTGGGGGGAGATGGAGGGGTTCATGACATGCAGGATGAAGGGCAGAGGAAAAGACACTATAGAATTGTGTTGCGTTTTGTGGAGAGAGGGACACCTCAGCTTGGGACAAGCTATTCTGCTTACCTGTGATTCTATAGAGATTTATGGGGCAAATGGACAGCGTGCACATTTATGAAGGAATATAACAGTGAGAAGATGTTTGCATGTTTAATATTACTTCGTAATCAATTAGTTTTAGTAATCAATTATATAGTAAACAATGTGTATTTTTAAAACAGTTATTTCATTTTAATCTATGCAATATTTATCTTCTGCTGTTAACTTTTTTAGGTATTTAAATTTATAGGAGATAGGCTACTACTATCACCTAATTGGTCAGTTCATCTATGCATAAATCATTCTTTCAGTAATTTCTAGCATGCAAAAAAAATCTGAATGTCTTTACTGTATTTGCTGTGTAGAACATGTTAAAGCTATTGCAGAGTTGCCAGACCTGGTAATTGGGAATGTCAACTGTCTGTCAGGCTTGTCTTAAAGATTCACCAACAAAGCAAGGTTTTTCTAGCAGCCAAGGTCATTTTAAAGCTAAATAAGCTCTTATTAGCTGAAACGCAGTGGGCTTTGTTTATTGGCCTGCAATATTACAGTTCTTTTGCTCTTTTGTAAACAAACAGAAAATATGGGGAACATACTGTACTGTTGTCGTAAGGTATCCGAGTTTGTTACTGCAAAGGGAGCTGGGAACCAGACAGAGGAACAGTCTCTGCTGCTATCACGTGAGAATAGTGATTTAGAAAGTATTTCTCCTTCAAGAACCTCAGCTGACCTACTGGCCTCTCCTGTTCTGGACCAAGATCATCTTCTGTTCCCAGACATCGTACTTAGCAGCAACCTTCAGGTCAGAGGGGACTCAATTCAGCCTTTGGAGCTCTTGTTGGTGACGAGGGGAGAAGCACAAGATGTCAGAAGGGATGAAGGAGTTTATGAAAGCAATCTACGAAATGGAAGAGAGAGAAATAGAGAACTGGTGGGGCCGCCAAGCACAAACATTACCGGTCTAAATCAATTATATTCCACAGAGGATGAATGGCCCCTTCTGTCGTCCCTGTACCAGATACCTGCTGCTCAAAACCGAATATGCACTCATGGACTAGAAGCAGATACTTGTAAATCTCATGGGATGGGTCTATTTGCAGATATTAAGGTAAGTCAAAATTCATTTTCTGGCCCTGTTAGCATTCCTGTGCTTGCTGCATCTTCACTGAATGCCTCCCAAAGTGAAGAGAGTCAGAGAGAAGATGGTTGGATTCAAACAGAGGAGTTCACTGAACTTGAAGAACCTAAGGAGCATTTAAGAGTAAATGTATTACACGCTGAAAAAGAACAGGACAAGAAACTACAGAATGAACCAAACAATGCAGCACAAACACCTCACGATGCGATGAAGATGCAGCCTGCGTGTGGCATTACAAGTGAATGTCCTATGCTTCAAAAGACACAAAGGGAAGCACAAACCTTGGAACTCCTAGCACAACCAGGTGGCTTGCAAAGACCAGACCCAGAGCAAAACGCACAGAATTATGAGACACTAGAGATGGATATTATAAAGCCAAAGCAGGCTAATGAGAACGCTACTACAACTGCGGAGGTTCTTCTTTGTATGGAGAAGAAAATATCTCATGTGGAGCAACCAGACATTACAGACATGAGCTCTGGGCTGATGGAGCACGAGTTTGGGGAGATGGAGCAAAGCCTATCACAGATGGACCAGGATTTGATGTGGAAAAAGAGGGAAGTAGAACAGATGCAGTGGGACCTGGAAGCAATAAAGCAGAGCACAGGGTTATCACTGCGGGATTCTGAGCAGACAACCCTCGCTGTGACACAGGTAGAACAAAGAGAGGATCAGACTGAGCGCTTCACACTTTTTGTGATTGATAAACTGTTCCTGCCCACCCCAAATATTACAGGTGTGTATTCTGTCTAGGCATGCACAGTATACAGCAATATAAAAGTTTGTCAATTATCAGCATTAAAAATATTGGGTATTTATTTGTGCATGCTCATTTTGCATATTTTAATGCTCACTTAAAGGGTTAGTTCACCCCATAATGAAAGTTCAGTCATTAATTACTCACCCTTATGTTGTTTCAAACCCATAAGACCTTCATTCATTAGATATTTTTGATGAAATCTGAGAGCTATAGACACCAACACAACTGAAATGATCCAGGTCCAGAAAAGTAACGTTAATAAATACATTGGTAAAACAGTTCATGTGACATCAGTGGCTCAAGTTTTGCGACGCTACATGATTTACTGAACCATTCTTCTCCCCTGAGTTACGTCTTACGCCATTTTCAAGATTACTTAATGTATTTTAGGGGGTAAAACATGCTAATGTTTTGTGATATTCTCTAAAGTCAGGGAAGAAGAATGGTTGAGTAAATTATGTTATTTTTGTTCAACTAAAGTTTAGCCGCTGATGTCACATGACTGTTTTACAGATGTAGGCTATTTAATATATTTCTGGAGCTGGGAACATTTCAGTTGAGTTGCTGTGTATGGTCAGACAGCTCTCGAATTTCATCAAAAATGTCTTAATTTGTGTTCTGAAGTTGAACAAAGGCTTATGGGTTTGGAACGACATGAGGGAGAGTAATTAATGACATAAGTTTCATTTTGGGGTGAACTAACCTTTAAGAGACACTAATAATAGTATTTTCGGTATTTGAATTGTAGTGCTGATAAAGCTTGTTTCAAGGTAGGTTAGTTCATCCCAAACCTCTCGTAACTCTTTAGTAACCTACTTGTGATTTGTATTCTTCTCTTGTCTAAAATACAAGCATCCAGCCCTGACACCTTGTCCAGAGACCACGTGCTAGAAACCCCAGCAGACAATCTGACAGAACAAGTTGAGCGTGACAGCAAAAAACAAGAGCTTCCTGCTGTTCCGGACATGGACCCATCTGAGGATGCAGGGTTCACGGTGAAGATTCAGGCTCCTGGAACAGAACCCACTGACTTCCAGGTAAAGGGTTGTCACTTACAGTAATTCAAACGAAGCTGTGTAGGTATAGCTGATATTTATCTGCCTCTCTGTCTGTTTATATTGGTCTCAAGGTGTCACCTTTAGCGATGGCACAGGAAATTAAGCAAGTTTTGATGGACAGGGAGGAGACCTGTCATCGTACCTGCTTCTCCCTTCAGCTCAGTGGAGTAACTATTGACAACTTTACCCACCTTAGATCTATACCAGGCCTTCAGGAGGGCTCCATTCTGAGAGTTGTGGAGGGTGAGGCCAAGCCAAATAATTTACCTAATTTGGGGCTACGCTTACTAAACTGCAACTCATTTTCATAATGACCAATGCAATGTATCAGCAACTGGTAATGGTTGTCAAGAGCAAAATTTGTTTTTTTGATGGGGGTGTTAAAGGAACCAAAAAATAAACCTGTAAGTCTTTTGCTAATCTCAGTGACACAAATTATTTGATGAAATCTAAGAGCTTTCTGACATTATGTTTTCTTTGCACAGAAAAAAAGTATTCTGCAGCTTTATAAAATTGCGGTTGAACCACTGATGTTCTCACTATTTTTCTGTGCCTTGATCATGGTAGGACCCTTGCTGTCTGTGGAAGGGTCAGAGAGCTCTTGGATTTCATCAGAAATATCTTAATTTGTGTTCTGAAGATGAACAAAGGTGTTACGGGTTTGGAACAGCATTTTAATTTTTAGTTGAACAATGTCCCTTTAAATAATGCCGCAAATACCAGTAAATTGACTAGTGCAAACCTGACACACCATTAGCACCATTAACTGCTTCAAATTTCTGTTATTGCTTCCCCTATAAATATGCCCAAGACCCCTACACTGTTCGAGAAGTGCGTATCCATTTACGCCACATCAGAGACCTTTTAAAGAGCTTGGACCTTACTGATGGCTATAATGGAGTGGAGGGCAGCTCACCGTCCTTTCTTAGCTGTGTCACAGAAGAATGTCTGGAAGGTAAGATAACAGTCTTAGGATATATACCAGGCTTAAAAGTTTGGTTAAAATAACCTTAAACGGTAGACCTGTAAATGAATAACCAGAGTTACAAAGACACATCCACACTGCAAGTCAAGTATATTGGGTTATTAAACATTTAATTCCAAGAGAATAACAAACTTAAGCGAAGAGGAGATGGGCTGAAGCAGATGAGCTGCAGCCCTTCAGATCACATCCTTCCTGGTTCTAAGGAGCGTCTGCTGGTACCTCTGCTACCTCATACAAATTTTGGAAAGGTGAGAATGAAATTGTCTGTGACAGTAATGGCATTAAAGTTGTGCTAGGTGCTCATTATGTCTGGGTTAAGGATGATAAGTGTTCATCTTTGAAACAGTCCTCAGAGTGCTTGAAGGTTCTGACCATGAGTAGCTGGAATCCCCCTCCTGGAAACAGAAAGATGCATGGAGACCTCACGTATCTTAATGTGGTTACCATGGAAGACAGACACTTCTGTGTAACAGCATCAACGCGAGGGTTCTACGTAAATCAGTGAGTTACCGAGCACAGTAGTCTTCTAAATTGTTCTTTCCCTCAAAAAGATAAACAGAAATGTATTTTTTAAAATCTGGTTCACTCAGGTCTACAACTGACAGCTTTAACCCAAAACCAGCCAATCCTAGTGTCCTCAGTCATGCTTTGCTGGATCTCCTGGGTCATATCAGTCCAGTTTTTAAGAAGAACTTCAGTGCCTTGCTGAAAAGGAGGTACGCCAGTTTTCGCAAGGAATAAAATAGTACCAAAAAGCTGAGCTAATGCTTCGGTACTGCATGTATATTTTACTCAACACACTTTCTAGATAAAACATTCTTCAGTGGTATTTATATTATGGATGGTTTTGATGTTGGTTGAAGTTTAAATATCAAAAATATAACTTGTAATACATAAAAATGATTGAACTCTAACTTCTCTTATTTTAGAGGGTCCACGCACCCCTTTGAAAGGATTGCTACACCTTTCCAAGTGTTCAGCTGGACTGCTCCAGCTCTTGACCACACAATGGACTGTGTTCGAGCAGAGGATGTCAGCTCCTTCCGCCTGGGTTACGAAGAACATGTGCCTGCTCAGGTAAACATGCACACAAGCCAGTCAGCACAAAAGCCAGTAACACAAATAGATCTGAATCAGTTTCACCGTGTTAAACAAAGGCCCGGGACTGGAATGAAGAACTTCAGACCACAAGAGAGCTTCCAAGGAAAATTGTGACCGATCGTCTGATGAGGGACCGAGCTGTTTTTAAGGTATTTTAACCACTTATCATATGTATTCAATTGAGAAGTTACAGTTGCAAAAGTAGTGTGTTTTTTAGGCATTGTTTATACATTGTAATTAGGATGTCTGGTCTTAAAGGGTTAGTTCACCCCAAAATGAAAATTATGCCATTAATTACTCACCCTCATTTTGTTCCAAACACGTAACACAAATTCCATGAGACATGGCTCAACTTCAGTTTTGCGAATCTATGAGAATTCTTTTTTTGCACAAAGAAAACAAAAATAACATAATTTGCCATTCTTCCCCCAAGTTACGCCTTCCACCATTTGAGAGACTATTACAACATACTCATTTCACCAATGTTTTGCTATGTTTCTGGATCTGGCATCATCAGATTTGATTAAAGATATCTTCATTTGTGTTCTGAAGATGAACAAAGTTCTTCAGGTTTAGAACAATAAGTAATTAATGTCAGAATTTTAATTTTGGGGTAAACTAAAGCTTTAACATGCATCATAAATGTATCTCATGTGACCGCTTGGATTTCATCTAGACCCTCCCCTATTATTTCATCACACTCTCTGTCAGTATCACAATAGTAATGATTGCAATTGAATAAAAAGTAAAAAGAATAGAAAAGAATGCAAATGGTGGCAGTGATTTCATTTTCTGGATTGACATAACAAATTGTGAAAAATTGTTTTTGTGTAGTTTCTCAAAATACTTCATATGGCGCTATGTGTTAGGTTAGTGGATGGCACGTAGGCAGTAATTTGTGGTTGTTTGTGTTATCCACTTGTGGCTGAATCAATGAAAACCAGGTGTAAAACATGCCCCTAGAAAACTAACTAACACAGCAGAACCCAAAAACCAAATCTGACTGAAAAACATACACTGTATTGTCAGTTTGTGACATCTGTTTAGACTGTATGTAAAAGCTAGACCAATAATGACCACGTTTTTAATTGATTTTATAGGCTAACAGCGATTTTGTGAGCACTGCCACTCGAGGAGCCATGGCAGTGGTTGATGGTAACGTGATGCCTATCAACCCTAGTGAAGAACCACGACAACAGATGTTCATCTGGAGCAGCATTTTCTTCAGTTTAGGCTTCGATGTGCGGGACCAGTACAGAGATCTGGGAGGTGAGGCTGCGGCCCACACCGCCCCTGTTCTTGACCTGAATGGAGTGAGAGCTTATTGGGCAGTGGATCAGGAAGACCTCTACCTGATTGGCACTGTAGTGATCGATTACCGTGGGTACCGTGTCACTGCCCAGACTATCGTGCCGGGAATTCTTGAGCGTGACCAAGAACAGAGTGTCGTCTATGGCTCCATTGACTTTGGCAAAACTGTTGTGTCTGATGACAGGTAAAAAGGATCATTTTTATTTTAACGGTGTGTTAAAAATTACATAAACAATTAATATGTAGATGAACCACAATATTTCATACTCTGTGAAGGTATCTAGAGCTGCTTGACAAACCCAGTAAGAAGCTGAGAGTACAGCGCCACCTAGTGCTAAACAAAGATGATACAGCAGTAGAGTTGTGCTCTTCAGTGGAGCACAAGGGCATTGTGGGTAATGATGGACGATGCTACATCCTGGATCTACTGTTTACCTTCCCGCCCGACCTCAACTTTCTTCCCGTGGAAGGAGAGGATTTAAATCCTGTGTGTCAACAACTAGGTTTTCCAAAGTTACATCCTCATCGCCTGGTGTGCCTGAGACAGGAACTCATTGACGCCTTTGTGGAGCACAGGTAATTATATTCACCTGTCTTATGATTATTATATAGGTCAATCTCATAAAACATGTCAGGATGGTCATATTTTACCCTAAAATCCAAGTAAAAGACAAAACAAAACTATAACATTTACATACACAAGAAAAGTACATTTTATTATTTATTTTTTTACATTTTATGTATGTATATATATATATATATATATATATATATATAGATCAGTTATATATCAGCCATTACTCCAGTCTTTAAAAGTTAAAAAGTCACAGATGTCCAAAAATATTAAGCAGCACTATAGCACAACTATATTTCTGTTAAATATAGCATTTAATGGTAAATTATTTATGCATTATAGTCAGATTGTACTGTATTAATGTTTTTTGTTACAATGCCTTTAATAGATGCTGATACAAAATAAATATTTAAAAAATAAAATATTTAAATAAAAATTAAAACAAATAAATATATAACATTGAATTAAAAATAAATCATATTATGTATTGTTTTAGCTGTAATACAGTAAAAAATTACTTTATTGCAGTAATGAATTGTTAATCAGTAAAATTGTGACTCTAATGAGAATCATAGCAACTAAATAAAGATAAGTACTGAAGTTTTCATGAAAACAGAATCAAGATGCAAACATTTCTTTCATTTTGTAGTAAAATATTTAAAAATAAAAAATTATAATTAATTATTCTAATAGTACTATATAATTACTTCAGTGCTTTTATTATAATAAATTGTAAATAACACACAGATCACTTTGGGTGTAGCAGTTGCAAAGGTAAAAATAAATCAAAAGCACAGAATGAAAAAAAACCTCTATATCACGGTGCAGATATTGACGTGATATGAGTTATGAGGAGCTAAACAGTTTTTTTAATATGTATATCTATGTCATCAGATACCAGATATTTATGGAGACTGTCTCCAAAAATACTGAGCACGACATAGAAATCGCCAAAGCTGTTGGCACATCTGCGATAAAGTCTGATCCAAATACTACACCTCAGCTTCCCTCAACTACCGTCACACTCCAAGGCCAGGACGCAGAGCACCGTTCCCTAAAATATGTGCCAGTAAATAACATCCAGCAGGGGTCTTCAATAAAGCATGTCTTCTCCTCCCTCAGGGACACCTTTGACATACATTTCAACCCTAACGTCTTTTGTGCAGGTGCGCTCTTAGCTTTTTGGACAAGCAGGCAATATTGATAATATGTATATGGCTAAATGTGAACATTACTAATATTTTCATTAACTGAACAGGTGTGCGTTTTCCCAAGGAAAGCACTGAAGAAATCCGGAAACAGAAACGGCAGTTAAAGGATGCGGCAGTCTTTCTAATTTCCAATCAGATCCCTGTGTTTGTAAGTTGTTTTTTTACATTGATTAAACAGATTATCCTTGATGTCTGTCTTTGTGTAACTTCATCTTTAACTATGTGCCTCTGTAGATGAAGAGTTGCCTTGACCACACATCAATGCCTACAGATGGCATCACACTAACAGAGGCTCTCCATCAGCACGGCATCAACATCCGATACCTGGGAACTGTGCTGGAGCATATTGAGAAGATACCCCAGAAGGAAAGACTTGATCATGTCTATGTGAGTGTGTATTTGTAGTCAGTTCTGTGCAACATACATATTTATACATATACTATATGTACACTATTATTCAAAATGACAAAAACATCTGTAAAAAGAGTAATATTGTGAAGTATTAATTGAAAATTAACTGTTTTATATTTATTAGTTGCTCAGAAAACATTTCTGCAGGGCCATGTGACACTGAACACTGGAGTATATATTAATCAGCTTTGCTTTAAATCATTTGAAATACTAGACTACTAGACTAAGATCAACAGGAAAATATGTGCATGACATCTGAAAAAGTTAAATTTTTCAAACTCTTTCAGAGAATTGCTCTCTGTGAGCTGATCACCAGATGTGCAAAACATCTGTTTAAGACCTATCTTTTGGTGAGTGTCCAGATTTCGCTTCTTGGTCTGGATATCACTAATATAATGTTGTACATTATGCCAAAAAATCCTTTGTCTCTGCCTCAGGCTGTAGAACCATCTGCCTTGTCCGCCTCCGTCAGCCATTTCCTTAACTGCTTCCTGAGCTCCTTCGCTGATGCCGGAGTCATTCAGCAGAACGACAAGTTAGCTTCTAGACGCAGGAGTCGGAGAAGGCGTAGTCGTGCGTCTGTGGGCGGCACTGTGACCGCCTGGTCCAACCTCACTCCCACTGACCTTTGGGGGGCCATCAAAGCTGAGGCTCAGGAGTACTACCATTACAGCCTGCCCTGGTGAGCATCCTGTTTTCTGAATTCAAATAAATGCTGTGCTGTGATTTGATACGAGTGGGATCTCATCTCTTTCTGGCAGTGGAAGTGTGGAGGAGGCTGTGGACAAATGCAGGCTGCAGAGGATCACCCTGCTCAGAGAGATCGCCATCAAAACTGGCATTCAGGTATATCGGTTTGTAACAGACACGATTGTTTTTGGCAGTCTCTTTAACTCTGATAGCTAATTCATCTCCATCTCTCCCTCAGATTCTCTTAAGAGAATATCACTTTGATTCTGAGCATAAAACTGTATTCACTGAAGAGGACATCCTTAACATTTTTCCTGTAGTAAAGCACATCAACCCTAGGTCCAGTGATGCGCTTTATCTCCTGCGTTGTGGTCAGTCTAGGGTACAGCAAGGTGAGCATTGAGAGCAACTCTGGGTAAAGGAATAATGTACGGGACGAAGTTCATCAGCCTAATTTGATTTGGTTTTTTTTTTATATTTTTCTTATTTTATTTTATTATTTTAATTATGGCAACAATTATTAGAATGTATCTGTAATATTTAAAAAGTATTTATTATTAATAATAAAAATAATAAACACTATTTTATTTAGCTTCTCAAGGCACTTTACATGCAACAGAACAGTTGATATACATGTATTTGTTTGTTTATTTATCTATTTTATGTTTTGTGAGAAGGTACTCCCACCAAGGCTTATTTGATTTTGTGAAATAGAATTACAATTTAAAATTTATTTTTTAATATATTTTTAAATATAATTTAATCCTGTGAGGGCAAACAGGATAAAATTTCTTCAGGATTATTTCTTTGATAAATCAAAAGTACACCATTTATGTGGAATAGAAATAGTGTATAACATTGTAAATGTCACTTTCGATCAATGCAATGGGTTCTGCCAAATAATGTTTGGTTCAAAATATAAAAAAAAGTTTAGTTACCCCAAACCTTTGAGTGGTATTGCATATCAAAACAAAAATGACAGTAAAACAATCTCTATTTATTTATCTATTCTTATTTTTATTAATTTGCGCATGACTAGGTTGTCTGAAAGAGGGCTGCGAGTTAATAAGCCAGGCTCTGGGTCTCTTCACTAACGTCTATGGAGCTCTGCATCGGGATGTCTGCATATGTCTGCGGTTACTGGGACGCATACACTACATCCTCGGAGACTACGCTGAGGTATCACATGTTAATAATTCATTAATCATATGAAAATTACTTTTCAAAACATACTTGGAATGTTTATGCTGTTAGGCCCTCAGTCACCAGCAGAGGGCTGTTCTGATCAGTGAGAGAGTTCTGGGAATTGAGCATCCCAACACTATACAGGAATACGTAAGTAAACATCTTTTGAACTGAATAAACATAACTGATGCCGTTATGTTGGTGTCAATACACAAAAGGGACAGTTAAAGTGGTTTCCTTTTGTGTAGAAGCACCTTGGTCTTTATTGCTTTGCTGGGGGACAGTCAGCGACAGCTCTGAGATTACTGTATCGCGCTCGCTACCTGATGCTTCTGGTGTGTGGAGAGGACCACCCTGAGATGGCTTTATTGGATGTGAGTACTAATGATAGAAACGTAATAATAAATAATAACAGGGACATTGACCTTTAAATAGCGTCCCACAATGGCAGAACCATCTTTGTTGGCCCTCAAACAACATGTCTCATTTATCTATCATTTCATCTGATTTTATGGATTACTCATGGGTAAGGTTAGGTTTTAATTTTGGATTAAAATGTTGTCTCTTGTTTTAAAAAAAAATATGTTGACCTAGGAACACATCTAACTCAGCAAAATCAAGACGTGCGCCCATAAAGTGACATATTGTACTCCATCTATTCTTTATTTTATTCTATTTTATTTATATTATATTATGTATATTTTATTTGTATTTTTTGCTCTGGTATATTTTCACATATTAAGAGATTTCTGATGTATAATATTCCATTAATTTACCATTAAATAATAAACTATTAATTTAGTTTACATCTGCTAAAAGTTATTTTTTCACCTGTCAGACGTTCACTAGCATTTACACTACTGCTGAAAATATGGGGGCAGGAAGGATTTTTTAATGTTTTATGTTCACCAAGGCTACATTTTATTTATTTTATCTATTTATTTGATTAAAAAATACAGTAATAACAATTACTGTAGTATTGTCAAGTTCTAAATTTTAATTCATTTTGCTTTTTAAATGTACGTAGTGTCTATTGACACTAAGTTCAAATAGCCTGTCTTGTTGGCAGAGGCTATTTACACTAACTCTGCCCACCAGCGTGTGATTGGGCTAGTCAACATTACAAAAGACGTCAGTCATGAGATCCAGTGATGCAGAGGGTAAAACGTGTGTCATGCTCAATTTGACGCGATCAACCCGGGTTCGAATCAGCCTTTTGGTGAACTTTTTTCTCCCTTTTCAAATTTCAAAATTTAATCATAAAGTTGAAAATAATGTATAGGGTAGGGTTAAGGTAGGTGCAGCAAGGGCTTTATTGTTCCAATAAGGTGGCATCCATTTAATAATTTGTATTAAAAAAAAATGTACCCTCAAAAAGTTATTATTGCATACATTATACTTTTATAATGTACTACAATACTGAGGTGCATCAATAAGTAGTATAAATAACAGAACACCCTGCTATTTTAACATAGTGTAAATAGAATCCATCACAATATGTAAATAATGTAACTTAATGCACTTAATGTAAATTGACTCCGAGTTTTAATTTTAAGTAGTTCATTTTTTTCATTAATGAGACAGTGAAGATATTTAGAAAGTAACAAAAACATTCAGTTTCAAATAAATGCTGTAATTTTGTATTTTATTTTCATC
>JAUMHR010000081.1:10115231-10133327 GCA_032361145.1 Enteromius fasciolatus
CTTTATAAATATCTGTCCGAACCCGACCCGAGCCCGACGGTACCCATCCTCTACTACTGAATCATGTAGTAAATTCTGGGATTTTAGCCATCATTTAATCTTGTACTTCTCTTGCTTCTCAGGTCGGTCATGATAACTGGGTGCGTGGAGTGCTGTTCCATCCTGGCGGGAGATTTGTAGTGAGCTGTGCTGATGACAAGACCCTGCGTATCTGGGACTATAAGAACAAGCGCTGCATGAAGACCCTGAGTGCCCATGAACACTTTGTTACCTCTCTGGGTAAGCCAAGCAGATGTCCGCCTGGAACTGGTGAAATTAGACCATTCCGTCAATCCAATGTTCATCCTTTTTTCCGCAGATTTCCACAAGACTTCTCCTTACGTGGTGACAGGAAGTGTAGATCAAACGGTCAAAGTGTGGGAATGTCGCTGATCGCCATAGGATCCGCCCCTTCTCTTTCTCCCTGAACGCCACCACTTTGGCCACTCCCACACCTGCTCTTCAGGATGCACTCATTACTATGGTTACCACCTCATCCAGCTCTCTTCTAATAACTATTGTCCTTTTATGTAAATTACTCTGGATGTAGTTTGAGCTTATTAAATGTTACACAAGACACTCACAAGGTAAAAAAAAGAAATAAGAAGTAAAACAAGGATTCTTGCATGGTGAATCCAGACCTTGTATACTGTAAATTTTTTGCTTCTCCTCATCTAAAGTACCGTAGGGATGCGGAGCACAGGTGTTGCTCTCGCCTCAAGCGTTTTTGAACAGAAGGCAGAATGATGCTGTTTGGGGAATTCAGGATACAGGGCACTCAAAACCGTTCTGTTGGACGTTTACGTTTTCTTTCTTTGACGTTTGTCACATTCTGCTTTATAGAAAAGAAAGACTATTAATGTTTAAACTGACTGAAGATGAACAGCTCGACGTGTCTGTTCCAGGGCTCTGTAATGTAATTTAACCGTGCAAACGCTCAAGAGAGTCGTCACTTTATAGTGGTAAAAACTTTATTGGACCTTTCTCATCCATAAAGTCCTTTTCCATTAAAAAAAAAACAGGCACAACTACATGCAATTCCATTAGAAAACAGTGCAGGAAACCCTATATGAGAAAAGGAATGGCTTTAAAATAAAACATGGTAAAGTGCACTTGTCCCTGGAGAAAATAGGCTTTTTTTTTTTTTTTTTGTACAGAAGATATCATTCTGACACCCTCCGTCACCACGTCTTGGAAATGGAGGGCTTTGACGTACTTTATTTACTGAGAGAGGGCAAGTGAGGTGCCATTTTACTCCTCCTTAATTGCGCACATACACCATTTCCAGGACTGCGTTCAACTTTCGGGACAAGGCGCTCCACACAAATGCAGCTACATCTCATCCACGGTCCGATTTCCTCCCAGATATCACTCGAACCGCCCACATTCTGCCTCCCTATTCTCGAAAATGACTTCATTCGGTCAGGTTTCATTAACCCTCCTTTGCGAAACGCTCTGCGTCATTGATATAGCGCTTTCATTGCTTCGTCATTCTGCTGCTTGCTTGCACCATCTGCTGCCTGTCCTCTTGTGAAGACTACAGGAGACATTGATGTGCTCCGTGGTACTGCTCAGTGACCATGTGCCGACGAGCCATCTAGTCAGTCTCTTGATTCAGGCATTGCAGAGGAAGACGCTCTTTTTGAGGACGACACCTCCACCGTAGATCAACGTGCAATATCTATAGGCTGCTCTGTGTTAACTATTAAAGTGTGTATGTGTTTTCTATAAACACAGTTGTAGGAAGATAGCCTCCTGATCAGATTAACAGGGCAGACAGGAGCGAGTTTGAAAGGTTCTCCACTGGCTGCCGTACAAGGCAACAATTAGCAATGTATAAGACTACGTCAGTGGTGAGTAGTTTGCTGTGCTTGCTGGTCCGCAGCATACTGTTTCTAACAGTAGAGTCATGTTTGCCCAACCACTGCCATCCCAAAGCTGTATATGTAGAATCTATGGATGTGTGCGTGGACGTCACTTCCTGTCTGTGAGCACACAGCGGACTCTGACTCCAGCTATTCGCTTTCTCTGCCTTGTTAATGTACTGAGAATCCCCAATATCGAGGACTTCATTCTGCTTTTTGTGGTCTCACTGTTGACACACACTCGTGCACTCACATAAATAATTGTCCATCAGTATATCTTGATGTCATTGTTTGCAACATAATTAAAATAATAAAATATCTGTAAATATATCAGCCCATCTATTGTTCTTGTTTTTTTTTCATCAACAGTGGTGACCAAAATATGGCCACTCTTTTCTTTTCTTTTTTTTTTGTCCCAAAGTAGGTGTTGCCAACCGGTAATGAACCTAGGGGTATTCAATAATATTTGTGGAAAATAGTTTACTAATACAGTAAGTTAATTAAATCAAGTACAACTATATTAGTACTTTTTTTTTTTTTTTTTGGTTAAAATTTAGTTATTTTCATTGTTTTGCAGTGTAAGCGTTATAATATTGTGTATACATGTGTATACAACTATGAGTTATTTTGGGCCAAATCAAAAAAGGCCCATCATTTATTAATCATAGATGAGCACTGAATATTTGTGCCCTTTGTTGCGTTTTATAACACAAAATATATGTTATAAGTCCTAATATAATATAATATAGATGGTAGTCAGAGGTACCGTCTGTGGCTAATCCCTTTGATATCAAGACTACTTTAATAATTATTATTATTTAGGCTAATATCACTGTTTAATTACACACTCGATTTACGTTTATGAATGCTGTGACCGATCCGAGTCGTTCAGATGAGTCCTCGCTGAAACAGCGCAGTTTTATTGTCGCGTGCGCGCTGCAGACTGGATTTGCTCGCGCGAATTAACTTGTCTCATCATAAACAAACAAAAAAAGTGCAGACACGTGAGGGTATTTTTTTTTTTTTTTTTAAGCTGATTAGCTCGCGCTAGACTGAGTAGATGATGTTTGATAAAATAAAACAAATGTTCATTGCTCCTTTTCTGTATCTGCTCTTTGAATAACTAAATGTAAGCATTAGCTATAATTAGTAAATGACAATGTTTTTATTAAACTGTGATTGTTAAATGCAACATATTAAACAAAGTAAATAAATGACCTTACACATATAGTGTAATGTAATATTAACAGGAACTTTGCGATTTATATATATATATGCATTTTTATTTATATTTGAAAAGGACCATGTTTGTAGGCTTATTCTGCACACTGGTCTTGTGTCGTCTGCAGCAGTGACTTTGTTCTGACCTTGCACATCTAATGATTCCATGCCTGAGAAACTTCAACAGGCTGGCGCCAAAACAGCAGTTTCCATGGGAACAGTGGATGATGCAGCGTGGACGCATCACTGAAGACGTCAATAATGTATTTTTTTCTTCACTCAAGCTTCTGTTTATTTTTAATTGTTCCCGGAGATAATAAAATACACGCCAACAATTGAAGAGTACACTACTAAAGCGTTTTCATTACGTTTCTCTGCCATTTGACAAACCAGAAACTACTTCATATAAACTTATGTTTCTAAGAGATGTATAAAAAAAATAACGCCGTTTACGTCCCCAGTGTTGAGGATATTATGAACAATAATGTATTGCTGGCTAGTAGGCTACTTCAGACATTTAGACACCACACACTGTCTCCTGGCAACAGTCTCCGTGTGTGTGAGACAGAAGGCTCAATGGAGTCTCTAATGTGATGGCCATTGTTTCTAAAGGCTTCAATGTCCAACCATGTGACATTTTAGCCAATGTCTCCGCTTCCTGTTCTCTATATAAGTCTGTATTAAAGTATAAACTGTGAGAAACAATAAGCTATGCAAAATTTGGTGTTATGGCATACAAAAAGTATCAAGTCATTAGCATGTTTACCGTTATGTAATGTTTGTAGTGTAGCGTAAATACTGTTTTCTCACAGAGGGCATTTCATTTCTCTCTTCTTCTTCTTCTAGAATACCACTAGAGGGAGCACTTGCATTAGGAAATATGATAGTATAACAGGATCATAAAACATAACTTAGATTTAACATACTTTTTCAATTAAAGCACCTAGTCGATATAACCTTATGGGTGAGTGCGTGCACAACGATTTCTGAATTTTACTGTTATATTACTACTATATTTTCCCATCCCTTTTCATATAAAAAAATAGAAATTATTTGATATTATACTGAATTATACTATATTTATTAAATTCTATTTTAAAATATAATTGTGAAATTTAAAAACACATAATCTGAGAATTACCAGTATCAGTGGATTTAATTAAATTTATATTCTTATTTTTATCAGTGTTTATACAATTAAAGTAATATGTATACCATACACTCTTTGAAAATAAAGGTACAGAAGATGTCATTGGGGCAGTAGGCTACCTTTTCAAAATTATTTGTGCATATTACCAACATATTAGTACCTACCTAAATAGTACCTTTTCAAAAACAACAACAACAAAAAAAGTGACAGCTTGTGTGACAGAATTGTGTTCATTTTCATCAGATGATGATGATAACTGCTTCAACAGGAGTGCATGTTATTGTTTAACAACAAACCTCAGTCCCATAGGCTATATAACTCAGTGTGCATAAGGAAAGAAATAAATATATAATTCAAAAGGTTTTTAAGACTTGTCTTCTAAATCTATAACTTATAGCCCCAAGAGGCATAACCTTTTTTTTTAAAGGTTATATTTTGTATTTTTATTGTTGTACCTCATTTACATTTATCTAAACAGATACAAATGCATTATTTAATCTATCACACACACTTTTCCCCAATCTGCAAATCAGTGTTTGTTTCTTTCAGTTCACTGAATTATAAATGATAAATCATTTGGATATTGCATGAATGTTGTTACAATGTATCAGCAGTTGACTTGAAAGACATCTCACTTTATCATGCCAGCCTGCAGTGAACCTGTGAGAAGTCACTGGGAGGAGCTGCGAATGACAGTCAGACTGCAGACTATTTGTGCTGCTTGCATTAGCAAAGTTTGCGCAGTCTATCACATGAGCTGCGTGTGTTGACATCTGCTATCTGTGCCTTTGTGAAACAGGTGCGCTCGCCAAGGCATGCACTTAATATTGACTGTCTGTGTATTACCATGTTTTACGCAGTTCTGGGCTCAGTGATGATTGGAGGATAGGCTCTGACTGTGTGCTGGTCATCTAGGGTATCCCTGCAAATCAGCCAATCACAGTCTGTTGCCATGCAAGCACTCATTCATAGAGAAATCAGCATGCACGAGCAACAATACTTTACAATTTTGAATTTTAAAATAATACAAGGGCCATTAAAAAGCCTTTATATTGTGATATTTTTTTATTAATAATAGCAATAATGATAAACGTTGTGGATTATCATTGCAATTGGCCAAAATTCGGGATTCAGGCCATTTGACATGTTTAAAAGCAATAAGGTAATTTCATCGTGGCATTAATTTTTTAAATCTTAGGGCCCAAAGTATATTTATAGTTAAAGCAATAATAGGCCTACTAAGTGTTTGAATATAAATAAGACGTTGTGTTATTTAAATAAAAAATAATTTAAAAAAGTATGGTAACTTATGTTTAAACACTAAACAACTTTTCGGATATGAATAAAGTTTGCATACTAACAGTAATAACGAAAGGTTTTTCATTTTAGAGATTTTTTTCTGTACTTAATACATTTTCAGATATATTGAATAAATCACAATCATTTGTTCATTCCGTAACAGAGCCGGGCTGCCTGTAAAACAAACTAAGCTGATGATGACAGTAACGTCACTCATGACACAGTCGGTTCACAGCGGGCTCAGTTGCTTAAGAACTTTACTTGCAGGTAACATTAAACACATACCGCGTACAAAAACAAAAAATAATAAATTCCTATTCTTCATAGAGATTCTTGCGTTGTTTTCGTCGGTACAGAGAACACTGACTACTCAAATCTAAACCACGATCTGGGCGTGGCCATTTCGACACTCGTTCAGGATGATTGGCAGATACCAAGACAGCGAGGCCGGCTCACGCTCTATGGCAAGCCGCTTCTACATGTAAAATGAAAATTAAAACCCATATATATATATATATATATATATATAGTTACTAACATTACTAGTAGTAGTAATAAAACAGTGACTAGAATTCCATTAGTTGACTACTTTTTGTAGTGGGTTGCAATAGCAGCTAGTTTTTCCCAGTACTGAATAAAAATATCTTTTAGAAAGTGTGTGTCACGTTGTGTAGCTTAAAAGAGCCTAATGTATTAAAAATCGTATACCCGTCTTTGAGGCAAAAATCGAACAGGTGTCATGTAGGCTAATAAAACATGTTTAATGGGACAGAATTTGTATTGAACGTGATTATAATTTAATTAAAAAGATAATAAAAAAAATAATTATATATTTCCATAACGTTTCCTTTCCATGCTTATTCAAAACAGCGAATTAATTATATAAAGAATGTGATATTATCACTAACTTTGATCTATCGCAAGCACTCTCAATGATAATAATAATAAAAATTAACAATAGGGCTAATGATAATAAAATAAAATAAAAAATTCTGCTTCTGCAAGCGGAGAGAAGAAAAAAAACATTAGCTAAGGATAAATAGGCCTAAACGAGAATTATAATTTTGCTTTTGGTTAATAAATCAATAACCAAAACTAAAAGAACAAAAGAAAAACTGCAATTTGTAGCCCAGTATGCAGTTTCGGTTCATTTTTTTGTGCTGTACGAAAGGAGACGACAGAAAGAGACCTCATCTTTAAAAGGAGTAGCCTTGTTGTTTCTAATGTTAGAAAAAAAAGGGATTGCGTAAGATTTTATGTGGAAATTGGAAGTGGCTTTGCAGATTTACGGCTGTACTGTGTGTACCATGAGCGCTCAGACTTTCAAGAGATTCAGGACCCTAAATTATACTGAACCAGCCATATCATTAATTATGAAGTTATCAGTGTTTACACGCCTATAAGTCTATAAATATTATGCCAAATAGAGAGAGGTTTAAACTATAACAACAATAATTTGTTTAATTAGCCTAATTAATTCAGTTTTAAAATAGTAATTTAAATAATATGCAAGTGATGACGTTGGCGCCTCTGTACCCTGAAGAGTGCGCTTCAGCTTCTGTTGATATCCAACAGCTCACAATTATGTAGCTTAAACATTTAAACTAACAGTGTGATATGCTTGAACTGTTTTATATCTATAGATTTTATAGGCAAGTCATGGTGATTTGAGAAGGCTAAATTATTCTAACATTAAATATGAACTCGCTGCTGCTGAACAAAAAACCCCAATCTGATAGAAGTGCATATCCTCGGAAGAAATCATGCAGGTGCCCCTAGAAGAACGCGAGTGAAGTAACCTACATAGTAGAGTATCCTAATCAATTAATTTAGCATTCAAATACATAGTAAATATGGGAATGTTTGATTTTGTGTGGAATGAGAGACCCAACGTTAGTTTCAGTTTCGTTTTAGCCTAAAATAATTTGTTTTGGCTTGTCATTTATATAGCTATAGCTTCTTGCATTTCTTTTCTAAATACTGATAAATTGAAAGGATTTGTTGTGGAGTGGACAAAATTAAAATAACCTATATGTTTACAGTGTTTATTATATTTAACGTCCCTATATGCGCAATACTGAAAAAACACCTAATACAAAATATACAGTTGTCAGAGTTTTTGTTTAGTTTCCTTGTGTTTTGCTTCCCATGTGTCTGCCCTTGCCCATATTTGGTATTTCCTGTGTCTATGTGATTATTGGTTGATTTACTCCCAGGTGTCCTTAGTTCTGTCCTCGTTAGTATAGGTATTTAAGCCTCTGTGTCAGTCCTCAAGTGTTTTACGTCCGAGATTATGATTCAAAGTATCGTTTGCAAGACCTTTGCTTCGTGTGAGCCAGCATGACAAAAACACTGTCCATTCGTTTTCACTTTGTTGGCAACAGATGTAATAGATTTAATTTGTTTGAGCAGGGGCATTTTTTGTCCAATTTAGTGGAATTTTCTCCTAAGCCTACCATAGCCTTGCACACGCTCTGCCTATTCCTCCAGGGTGGTTCTTAATGCCTCTCACTGGTGACGGGGGCAGAGCAGATGGTGGAGATTGAGAGACGATAGGCCAGGCCGACAGTCCTGTCCACTCCACCGCTGTCGCCTGCCAGTACCGCTGCTCACTCTCAGCCCACCACCTGTGTGCTGAATTCGCCAGGGGTCTGCCAGTCTTCATCGGCATCGTGGCTGGAGGATCCCTCAGCTCCACCTCCAGCCTCAGAGTCCCGGACTCTGCCTCGCCCCTCCGACCCGTCGACACCATCTCCGCATCGGTCGCCGGTGCCATCTGCTTCACCTTGGCATCGGCCTGGCTCATCGGCTCTCTTTTTCTGTGTGATTAACCTGCCTGTCTGTGTACCCGTTTGTGGAATTAAAGGATTGTCATTTTGTAAACTGAAATCAGCCTTCATATCTTCCTGCACGTCACATTACGTTACAGATGTAATTGGGCATTGAATAGAAAGTACAATATATGCGCATATAAGTTGCATATGGTACTATAAGAAACACTGCATGTTTTCTTTCAGAATAAGAATGGCTGGAAATAATAGGTTAACGTAAAAAAAATACTTAAAAATAATGATAAGGTAAAGGTGAAAATAATTATTTTTGACACAGTCAAACATTTCTCATATGAAAATAAAGCCATAGGAGGACTATTGTGATCAACACAGAGCTGTGTCTCATTACTGAATGAATCCATGTTTATAAACTAATTGAATGAGTCAATGATTCAGTGAGCCATTAATAAAGGTCACTTGCTTTCATAATGAATCTGTTTGAATGAAAGACTAAATGACTTAAGACTTAATGACCACCACTTAGTGGCACTTTTAGTTGTTCAGTGATTTTTCTCATTTAAAGGGGTCATATGATCAGATTTCAAGTTCCCCTTTCACTTTGGAGTGTTACAAGCTGTTAGATAAGATCACTGCACAGATAAGGTCCCTGCCCAGATAGCACACACACATCTAGGAGACATCTATTTGACGTCTGCAAGACGTATTATTTAGGTTGTTTGCTCATCTGCAATATGTCTATAGGACGTCTCCTTTTAGATGTCAAATAGACGTCTATAAGATGTCTTTAAGATGTTTATGATTTAGAATGTATGTAAAATTGACATCTGAAAGATGTCTGCCAGACGTTTGTAGACAGCAGATGCTTTCCAGATCAAGAGATCTTTAACAGACATCTTGCCCCACTTTTCTACATCACAGAATGGGTTTATTTTTCAAACACTGTCTAAATGTTTATGCAAATAAAAAAGATGGAACTATTATTCTCGCTGTCGTTTTGCTACAACACTATGTGGTGGACAAGCTGTGTGTCATGAAAGTAAAACTAAATTTTTTGTTCTTCCAAAAGAGGACATAACTAAAAATCAGTGGTCAAGTTGTATTTACAACACTGTTCCAGAACGGTTCAACACAAATATTAGAGTGTGTTCAGCGCATTTACGGAGGTAAAAGTGAAGCAATTCTACTTCTGCAAGGACAGTCTGGCACTTCTGACTCACAACCTTAAAGTAAGTTACATTTTCTTAATAAAATAACCTGCTACTTAATATTCATTGAGCAGTGTAGAGTAATGCTTGTTGTTTGTCATTTCTCCGGGTTGTGCATCTCCATAACTGAGGCCGATGCGATACGCATCTCGATGCATAGCCAACGATATGATACTTTAAAGATACATGAAGCAGCTAGCGATATGATACACCCCTGTACGATGCAGTGCAATCTGATTTCGATTCGATTCAACTCGATTCGATGCAGTATGATGCAATG
This sequence comes from Enteromius fasciolatus, assembly GCA_032361145.1. Lineage (NCBI taxonomy): Eukaryota > Metazoa > Chordata > Actinopteri > Cypriniformes > Cyprinidae > Enteromius > Enteromius fasciolatus. The sequence goes on from JAUMHR010000081.1 coordinate 10,125,083, forward strand.
AAACAAATATGCAGGTATACAGGTATTGGAAGCCCTCGTTCTCTGTAACGCTGTAAGGTTGAATGTCTTTACAGATAAAAAGGCGATTATGTCGGTTACTACCTTGGAACGAGCAGAACTGTTAAGCAGCTGCGATTGAAAAAAGTTTTGATGTTTTGCTCACCCGGCGTCCCGCTAGCAGTAGCAGGTTCAGCTGAATCCGAGTGAGAGGAAGAGTCTCCAAACGCACACCGTGTCGGCGCTTCAAGTGTTGTCAGATTCGCCGTGCTGCCTGCATATTTTATAGTGGACCTATTTTACAAATTCCACTTTCTAAATAATAAAAGTATAGTATGTCTACTAATAATTATAAAGAATTAAATTGGGTTTTACAGATGCAGATACGATAGAAACGATGCATGGCGATACAAATACCAATTTGTATCTAATGCACACATTTTAACTTTAAGTTTTAACTTTTTAAGCCGATGCACCGAACGAATTGGGGAATCTTCCCATCCCTAGTATACAAGGTGCAAAGCAACATATTACTTAAAAAGACAGTACTAAATCATTATAATTAGCAATTATGTCCCCACTGGATGCAATAAATGCCTCGTTTGTCATGTGTTTTATTGTTTTGGCGTCATAGCACCGAGACACTCTACCTGTAACATCATGTGTCGATAAATTAAAGATAAAGTTATTAATTAATGAGGTTAATTTAAATAACAACTTAATTAATTAGGTTAGGTTTAGGTTGCAATATAATTTACAATGAGATGACTGCTAGTGAAGGAGTATAGTTAATAGGGAAATTTGAAACACTAGTTTCACTTCCTGGCAATTAAACTAGTCCTTACAACAAACATAGGTAGTTGATTACATGTAAAACGGCTTGCCATACACGGTCTCGCCATGCAAATGAGCCGCGCTCAGCCTTTAGCGGCTGCCCATGTGGACAGACACCATGCCTTGTTGTTCTCCACCCCCATTGGTTCCCTCTCATCGACATGTTTTAATCATGTGCTAATGTACTGCAGGGTAGGGCTACCGAGAAAACCCGGAACATGGATTCCGTAGACGTTTCGCACAAGTTTCTCCTTTTATTTTCTAATAAGCTACCGGAAACAAATGTACTCAGCTTCTGTTGTGTCGTAAAATCTCACCGTTAAGTCTCGAGCATGTATATAAACATTTCGAGCTCATTTATGAAATTACGTTCGGTTAGATTCCCGATCCTATCGCTTAGCGTGACAGCGTGTTCTGCCCTACTTTTTAATCACTGGTAGTATGAGGGAGGAGTAGCACTGACGAGGGCGGACCTTGCACGGTATGCCTTTCGACTTGTTGTGTTTTCTGTTACTCCAATCGCCATCTTGTTGCCAGTGAAGTAATGTGTTTCTGATGAATCTCGGGAGCGCCCTGGATGTCTTATGACTGTCTTTGGAAGCCAGTGGATTATACTGTGATTTAACCCACCACATATATCTGTACCGGGGGCTTGCATACATTTTTAACGGGAACGTATTGTATCGGTGTTCAAAATGAGTATCGATACTCTATTGGAAGCGGCCAGGTATTTGGAGTGGCAAGCCCAGCAACAACAGATTACACGTGGTAAGGCGGGGGGAACTGGGTGATTGCTTAGATCTACGGGATAAATTAGATATGTGTGAACTAACTGGGATTTTACACAGAAAACGGCATTTTCATGCCGGCACACTTCAAGATAAATAGCTACAGTTTTATTTCTTTAAAAAGAAAAAATCCACAACAACTGTACATAAGCTTTTTATTTCAAGCATTACGAAAAAGAGCTCTTTGTCTCAGTAGGAACGTCCAATGCTTTGCACTGTTTTTAAGGTGCAGTCTTCGTGACTAGGGCATATTTCGCTCACTCGGTTTCCGGGTTAAATCCATGCTATATTTAGTGTGCTACTATACTCGCTCAATAGCGCTGCGGTGGGTGGGTACATTTACCCCGACAGATCCTAGTACATGGCGCGTCGTATTTTTGTCAGACACATAAAGCTAGGCGTTTATGCACTAATAATGGCGGTGTAGAATGCTTAAAATTCTTACAACTATTTTACCTACCGGTTAATTTATAAACCGGTTCGCTGAAAACAGCGAACGTCGTGTATCTTATCCGTTGGGCGGTGGCAGTAGACCAAAGGTTTTTTTTCTACATAATGACATTGCTTAGTGGTTATCTCACTCATGACTTTCAAGACACTGTGCGATTTTACCATCACAACTTCTTCGTTGTTAGCTGCTTAATCTCTTTTTAGTTTGTTTTTGCATCTCCTGTACGCCGAAATTCCATAAAACATACGTTGTAAGATTAATTTTTCGCTTTAAACAGAGCGGGGGGGCTTTTTGTTTCATTCTCGAGGTGACGTGTCAGTCAAGCCACACCCACAGCAAATACCGCGTGCTGAAAGTCCGCCCTCTTCAGCCACGTGCGCGCCAGACACCCCCCCTCCCCCGCCCCCTACTTCTCTCCCAGGTCACAACTGGGGGAAAAATAGGGCAACGCCACCCTCCCTCAATGCAGAAGTTATATAATGTGCATTTTTCATGCATCTCCAAGTAAAAGCTTGACAGACTGATTCACTCTTTTGCAGACTGTATAAATTTTGGGAATACAGATAAAAAAAGCTGTGCAACAATAAGTGCAGTTGGCATATTTTTGAGCATTTTTGCAAAGGGGTTTTTCTTTAAAGGCTCTATTCAAATGTGTGAACTTTGCATACACTTACACAACCTTGTACTAGATCTATAAAATTGCATGTAAGATCAAATATGCTGCACTTAAAAGAGGCTTTACGTTAAAGAAAATGAGAATGATTCCCACTTTTAGTTAAAAAGACATGTATTTGCATAAGCAGGGAGAATTTCCTTTTGCTTTTTATACTGTCAAACCTGGTTAAGCTTTCACTTATTGTTTGTGCTTCGTGAACTAGTGTCTCAGAGACACTAAATACATTAAGTGTTAACGAAGACATGAAAGGTTCTTAAGTAATTGTTAAGACCTAATGATTTGCTGTGTTATTTTTCCCAAGCGGCTCATAATTATACAATAGTCTTATACCAGCCAGCACACTTGCTTATCTTAAGAGTAACACAGTCATAAATAGGTTAGTTTGATAAGTTGTTCAATGAAATGTCATGTTGGCATTTGATTTTATTACTCATAATGAATTATTGCCATTGCATTTTATGCACGCACGGTTTTATACTAGCAAAGCCTTTTGTGTCGTTCTTCTCTAGTGAGTCGTGATTTCCACATTAGCCTGTGAAAATGGAGTGGAATTTTTGCTGTATGCTAGACATGAGGAAACTTCATTAGAAGGTTCCTTTGTCCCATTTACACAGTGCCATAAGTGCTTAAAGCCTGCGGACCACCGTATTATACGAGAGACGTTTTGAGAGCTTTGCATGCTTGTTTATAGAGAGCATTCTCTCATGAGTTGTTTAGAGCTTATTAGTCTGGCTGTAAAATATTAGAACAATGACACGGTAGTGTTTGTGATTCCATTCCTAACATGCTATTCATGTCTTTGTGTGCATGTGAATGTCAAGAGAAATGGCATTTCGGTACCTACTTGTCTCCAGTTATATAATGGAGTACTATGCTGAAAATATTGATCCCAGCATTCTGTGCTTCTGAGAACGTGTTTCACAGTCAATATTATTCTTCCTGCTGATGCAGGAGGATTCCCGCATTTCGTGGTTTGAACTGTATAGGAACGCTTTGCATCAGGTCACCCTTTTGTCTGCGGCATGCTCACATTCGAGAGATGCTGTTTCTCCTGCACAGGAATGTCTTGCGGTGCAAATGACAGTTTTGGCTCAAAGGCGCTTTGGACAGCAGCCAGAAAACTTCAATCCTCCCCGTTTCAAAATTCAAACATCGATCTGAAGTCACAACTCAGATGCAACTGAATATGGGTCGACGGGCTAAACAATAGATCTGTCCATCAATCATGGAAATGGTTGTATGACGGAGGCATTTTATCCTGCAGATGGTACGGCCTGGCCTCAGATTCCCCACACCAGCTCTTGGCTTTTCGTGCAGGCTGCTGTGTGACGTCAGCTTAGAACTGGAGACAAGGCAAGACTCTTACTGGGGCTTCTCTCTTAAAGAGACAGACCACGCAGGACGGCTAGCTCACACCCCACCCTAATTTAGACAAGGAGTCATTATTTACTGCCCCCTGCACTGGCCTTTCTGCTTTAAAATGAAAACACTGCAGGTTTTGAGCTCTGTTGTATGAATTTCATACACTGTCTTGATGTATTAAATTACTGTTATTCTGCAGCGTCTCATTATTAATTTACACTTCACAGCCACAAGCGCTTCTTAGAGCCTAGAAAAGCACTAATTAGTTCTGATCTGTAAATTGGTATTGATCTGTAGTATTGTTGCTGGAATTAATTAGCTATGGTTATAGTATACTTCTTTCACAATGTTTTTATTATTTTCTTCTTGTACAAACACAGAGCAATGCCATTATAGCTAGATAATTAATTGTAAATCACTCTTTGAGGTCTGGACTGTGAATATTTATTTCAAGCTATTAATGAATCAGGCAGCCATATGAATGTGAGTTATCAAATCTGTTTCAGTCTGAGGGAACTGAATCACCTGTAGAAATATTTTTTTCAGTTGTATATTTTGACAGTCAATGCTAACGGTAGATAAATAATCTATTATAGTCTTAGGAACCTTTTTTTTAACGGCTTAGACTCGTGTGTCCAATTGAATGTTGAATTGTGAGCACTGACTTTATATCATTTAATTGCAGAACATTTTATTTTGCTTAATCTCAGAAAATGTAGAAGTATTTCACATAATATTTACATAATATACTGTTTTTAATTTATTTGCATGGGTGTAATAGATTTTTAGACTGACACAAGGCTTTTGGCCAATAATCACTATAACTCTGGTGTATAGACCCTTTTACAGCCCATGTGATCAATTAGTTGCGCGCGCATTTTGTCAACGGAAGTGGTGTTGTTCCCCACTGGCTCTAACGTGTTAGCAACGAAAGTTTATCAAAACGGTTTCCCAGCATCAAAATGTCTGGTTGTTGTGTTTACGGATGCACTAATAGATATTCCACCAAGGGGCTTAAGTTTGCAGACAACTTACAGACAACGTATTCATAAGCATCCAGTGATTTATATGCTCGTAATTTCTCTCGGGTGTCTCAACTAAATGCATATCTGGCCACTGTATATTTGGCCATCTGCTAACATCTTCTATCCACTCCACTATAGTACACGGATCTGGTAGCCGGATACCATTTGATAAAGTCACCTTTTCCAAATAACTTTCTCTGTCTGTATTGCTTAATCCGCTCGCGTAGCTTGACACGCTGAATGAATGAAGTGAATGAAGTTCTCTTTGGCAAGCAGTTTCAAACTCCTGACAAAGACAAACAAATTTAGTTTTGGCATGATTTTGTTGAAAAAGAAGTCACACCAGTTCTTTTATTTTTTGTTTTTGATTCTGCTGTGAATTTATGTGATAAATTAGAATACAAAAAAAAATAGTGAATAGAGCATTTCCATCTAACTAGAATCTTCAATTACAGATGAGAAGAACATTACAGTCTTTCCATTAAAGCTGTGAATTTAATTTATGCAAGAAATCAGAAAGCAACAAAAAGTGTTTCTCTTTCTTTCTGATTAGAATCTCCATTGAGAATAGTGAGTTTCCATTCAAGCAGCAAATTTAATTAATGCAACAAATATTTCAAAACTATTTGCAGATCATGTTTCCATCTCACGTGTTCAAGAGAAAAAGAAATTGCGAAATATAAATGAAAACAAAAACGGTAGGCTTTTTAAAAAATTAAATGTAATAAATAAAATGTTTAAAATGTGCAAACACAAATACTCTGACAATCTCCTGGCAGTTCTAAGGGGTTAAAGCAATCAATCAGGAGTGAATTAATTTTTTAATGAGCATCTGGGAATATATTCTGTAAACGTGCTTCCAGTAGTATATGTATTAATGTATCCACTGCAAGCAAATGCACTTTTTTTCTTGTACACTGGTGTTTCCCTCCTGCATTTTCATACAGCATCCCAAATTTAAATATGCAGTGTATTATTCTCAAAGAGTTCCATCCGCCTTTGTGCATAACTCCAATTTTTATCTTTTTTTTTTCTCTACAGAGGAGGAGGAGCGGCGAGAGAAGGCCTTGCTGTCCCGTGAGGCCGAACAGAAGCTCTCCACCCCCGTCATCCAGTCTTTCCAAGTTAACCATGTGACCTGGGCTGATGACATGCGGCTCGAGCCACACCGCCACCACCAGCACCACCCTCCGGTCCCGCCCCCTCCCCTCCCACCACCTGTTCCCATAGCTGTCATTCCTATCCCGGTGGTCTCTGCCAACCCTGCAGCCCCTCCCATTCAGACTGCTCCGTCCCTTCACACAGCCTCCCCTATGCCAGTGGTCACACCCTTGGCCACAGCCCTGTCCCCACCAGCAGCTTCCCTCCTTAGCCCCAATGGCAAAGATGCGAACTCCTCCCCGCAGCAGCAGCAACATCGTCACTTGATAGCACACATAAAAGCAGAAGCTAACAGCTTGCCTCTGTTGAATAACAGTCCCAAGCAGCAAACGCAGCAGCAGCCGCAACAGACGCAGGCCATTTTGCAACCGTATCCAGCCCCCATCATCACCACAGCCCAGCCTTCACAGCAACATGCCCTCCTGCCCCAGCCGGCACTACCCCAATCTCAGCCCACTCTGGCCCAGGGTCAGGCAGGACAACCTCCCAGGCCTAACGGAGCCACTGTGGAAGAACCACGCAGCCTGGATGGGAAAAGGAGACCTGGAGGGTGAGTTGTGTTTTGTGACTTTATACAAAAAGCTGAAGCAATTTTTTTAGGCATAGGAGCTTAAACTGTATGACACACATCTATAATCATAACTGAACAAATATGGGTTGGCTATTTTGTTATGAGGTTGGCATTTTTTTAAAAGTAGGCTGCTGTCCTGTTCCTGACCTATGGGGAGAAATAACGCTGCCCCTCAAGTCATGTTGTGTGTTTTGTAGGTTTCAAACTAAATTTGTGGTTTCGGATATACTATATTTTATGTGGAACACAAAGGAAATCATTTGAGAACGTTTGCGCTGCTCCTATCTGTAACAATGCAAAGTTTGAGGATGTTAAAGGGTTAGTTCACCCAAAAATGAAAATTGTGTCACTAAAATTCTTCACCCTCATGTTGTTCTGAAGACCTTTGCTTATCTTCAAAACACAAGTAAAGAAGTTTTTGATGAAACAGAAGAGCTCTCTGGCCTTGCATAGGCAGCTATAGAACTGAAATGTTCCCAGGTTCAGAAACGTAGTAAACTCTTATGTGACATCAGTGGTTTAACCTCAGTTTTATGAAGCTACAAGAATAATTTTAGTGCCCAATGACAACAAAAATAATATCTTTATTTAACAAATTTTCTCTTCTTTGTCCAGTCTTCCACCATCATGGAGAATACACATGCATATTGCTTTCCTCTGTACGTAAACAAAGCTCAGTGCATGTTCTAAGCCACACGTGTGTTTTTTTACATGCGGATTACATACATTGATAATGGTGGAAGATGTGATTTGAATAAAGACTTCTTTTTTTTTTTTCCCTTGTGCACAAAAAGTAACTTTGTAAAATTACGGTTGAACCACTGATGTCACATGGAATATTTTAGCAATGTCCTTATTAAGTTTCTGAGTCTGGGAACGTTCAGTTGCATTGCTGCCTATGCAGTGTATAAGAGAGCTCTCAGATTTCATCCGAAATATCTTATTTGTGTTCCAAAGATGAACAAAGGTCTTACAGGTTTGGAACAGAATTAATGATGGAACTTTTTTGGGGGTGAACTATCACTTCTATCACGCAAAAAAGGACCATAAACATTTTTTTTTTTACTCTTTCAGTAAATTCTGAAGCCTTATGATATTTTCATGTGGTAATATTTGCTAAGAACTCTGATGGACCCGGTATTGTCCGCTTTCAAGGCATCACGAGTTCAAGTTTTTCTGCATTATGTATATGTAGCTATTTATTATGTAACATACAAAATACATAATATACTTTCAAATAGGGCTGCACGATTTGGGAAAAATTTGAGATTGCGATTATTAAGGTCAAAATTGCAATTTGCAATTGCGATACGATATATAAGTGGTTGGACTCAACTTGCTTGTTATAAAGGAAAATGCACATACCGATTACTAATAATG
>JAUMHR010000081.1:10144175-10158503 GCA_032361145.1 Enteromius fasciolatus
TGACGCATCTGTTCCTGAACTCTTTCCAGAACTTCCTGCATTCGGCGCAACTGCAGAAAAAAAAAGTGACAACAAAATACAGAAGATTAATTACAACTATCAGAGAACTTTAATACAAGGAGAGACTTAAACACTGGCTTTGTTGAAATATGCCAACATACTAATCTTAATACATTAATTTTATTATGGTAGACAGTAATATTCTAGTAAGCTATTCTGAAGCCCAGGACAGGTCATGTGACAACTATGTGGTAAACACTTACTCTTTCACTTAATGTTTAAAAAATATACTAGTATTGTGTGAGTTGATGTAGTATCCTTCTCCAAACATGCACTGAATCTATTCTGTAGAGAATGAAGACATTGTATGGATCTAATTAAAATGATCAAGATCTTAGGCTATTACCTCTTCATCTTTCTCCCAAATAAGGCGCTCAGTCTCACTGTCCACAGGCATCAGAGGCACAGGAAGGTCTGAGGCGCTGTCTCTTAGCCGGTTACACAGACTGGATGAAATAAACAGTAAGACAAACCACACAGGAAGGTCAGTAAGGAAACATAATGACCATGATTAAGCATGCCATTATTTGCAGAATGTAGTCTGATGTGATCATCTGCTGAGATCAGTTCCTCTGACCTGCGTCTCCTTTCCCTGACCACCATGCGGGTCATGTTCTGGATGCACTGAGCGCGGTAATTCTCGTAATGGGTTTCCCGTGTCACATCCTTCAGGTCCTGCATGTGTGTGCGCACCAACATGTTCCTCAGCTTCAGGAAGTCGGAGTGAGCAGGGTTCTCCACTGCAAGAGTTGAGTCGACTCATTTATATGAATAGTTCTTTACACAATACTGTTTTACAGTAAATCATGTTCACAACAGGAACAATGCAACCACTCTTTTGGTTTAATATATACTATGGGCGCTTTCAAACACTGATTTGTGGATCTTTGAAACCTTTATGATTTTTTAAAATATAGATATGGCTGTGTTCAAAATTAAGCAATCACAACTCGTGTTAAATACGAGTCAGTATAGACCTACCATCATTTAAAGCAGCTCTAATTGAACCCAAGTAAACTTTAGCTTTTCCAGTAGCTTTTCCGGACATATTTTGCAAAAAAGTCATGATCTGCAGAGAGCTTCTAAAGCATCACAGTGGTCTTTTTGGTAGAAGGTATCAGTCAAGAGAAGAGTACAAAGAATTTCCAAGGCATTAGATGCACCATGGAACACAGTAAAAACAGTCATCATCAAGTTGAGCAAATATGGCGCAACAGTGACATTACCAAGAAGAGGACATTCCTCCAAAATTGATGAAAAGATGAGAAGCAAACTGGTCAGGGAGGCTGCCAAGAGGCCTACAGCAACGTTAAATGCAGCTGCAGGAATTTCTGCAAAGTACTGGCTATGTATCACCCGTATTCTTCATATGCCTGCACTCTAGGGTAGGGTGACAAGAAAAACATCAAAGCCCAGCTAAATTTAGCAAAAACACAATTTAAGTCTCGGAAAAGCACATGGGAAAATGTGTTATGATCTAATGACACCAAGGTTAAACTTTTAGGTCATAAGTCCAAAATGCGTGTTTGGTGCAGAATCAACACTGCACATTTTTCTGAAGAAAGCCATACCCACAGTGAAGTATGGTGATGGCAGCATCATGCTTTGGGGCTGTTTTCCTTCAGCTGGAACTGGGGCCTTAATCAAGGTAGAAGGAAATTATAAATACCAGTCAATATTGGCACAAAACAACAGAATGGCTTTACCAGAAGAAAATTCAAGGTTTGGAATGGCCCAGCCAGAGCCCAGACCTGAATCTAATTGTAAATCTGTGGTGTGATCTGAAGAGGGCTGTGCACAGGAGATGCCCTCGCAATCTGACAGATTTGGAGCATTTTTGCAAAAATTAGTGGGCAATTTAAGACTGTCAATTCATTTTCAATTGTCAATTGAAGATTTGTAATTCTGATAGACTCATACACAAAAAAGAGAGAGTGCCATAATTAAATCAAAAGGTGCTTTAACAAAGTATTACTTTAAGGGTGTGCACACTTATTCCCACACACTGGTTCAGTCCAGAAAAGACTCTCAACAGGAGAGTGGCTGCTGTTCTCAGGACACGAAAAAGAAGGTGCACCCCACTCATAGGGTGCGGCTCTGATGCTATCAAAGACAGCTAAGAAAGCTCTTATCGGATGGGAGGCCTTTGGACCATGACTCCTCGTAGCATCGAGGAAAAGAGGATCAACATGAACGTGGTTAAATGTTATGCCCCAACAAATGAGAGTGAGGAAAATAATAAAGAGACTGTCATCCAGAGCTTCCCAGAAAGAGACATCATTGTCCTCATGGTCGTCCTCAATGCCAAGATTGGCAGCAACAAGAGGGGGTACGAAGAGGTCCTTGGACAGCAGGGTCTAGGCGAGATGAATGACAACGGAAAGAGACTCGCCAACCTTTGTGCCACAAACAACCTGGTTATAGGTGGAAGGATCTTCACTCACCGAAAGATAAACAAGGTGAACTGGGTATCTCCGGACATGTCTAGATCATGGGTACATCAAGAGGAAGTTCCAAAGATCCCTGCAAGATGTACGCGTCAAGAGGGGCAGATGTTGCTTCAAACCAGCACCTCTTAGTGGCCTGCCTAAAGCTCAAGCTAAAGAGGACAAGGACAAGAAGGACAGGACAACACAACATCGGAAGTACAAAACCTGGTTATTCAAACAACCTACCAAGCAGGAAGAATTCAGACCTGCTCTTGGTAGGAAGTACCAGCTCCTACAGGAACTGATCGAAGAGGAATCCATTGAGGAGAGCTGAAAGACAGTGATAGCAACCTGCCAAGAAGTACTGGGCCTGAAACGACAGAGACACGAGGAGTGGATATCAGCAGAGACATTGAAGAACATCCAGACTAAAAAAGAAAAAGGCGGCGGCCCTGAATAACAGCCATACAAGAGCAGAAAAAGAGAAGGCATAGCAAGCGTATAGTGAGGCCAACAGGTGTGCAAAGAAAAGTATAAAGACTGACAAGAAAAAACATATTGACACGTGAAAGATAAGGAAGGTAAAACCATTCAAGGGGGAAAAGGGCAGACAAGAAGGTGGAAGAAACAGACCAGACCCCCAAGACCTGCCAGACATTCCTCCTGCAGACAAAGACATACAAATTGACTGCAGTGAGCGCACCAAAGAGGAGATACACAAGACTGTTAAACAACAGAAGTGTGGCAAAGCAGCAGGGCCAAACAGCGCTGAAAGCTGATGTAGACAGTATAGTGGAGATGATACACACACTCTTCAAAAAGATTTGGGAAAAAGAACAAGTCCCAGCTGAATTGAACGAGGGCTATCTGATAAAGTTGCCAAAGAAAGGAGACCTCAGCAATTGTGGCAATTACAGAGGTATTACGCTCCTGTTTATCCCAGGCAAGGTGTTCAACAGAGTCATCCTGAATAAAATGAAGGATGCAGTGGATGTTCAGCATCGAGACCAACAAGCTAACAAGTCAACGCAAACAGCAAGGCTCCCATCAAACTTAACGACAAAGCGCTAGAAAAGGTGGACAGCTTCACCTACCTTGGAAGCATCATCGACAAGCAGGGAGGGACAGACGTTGACATGAGAGTCAAAATCAGCAAGGCCAGGACAGCTTTCCTCCAACTCAAGAACATATGGAGGTCTGGAGATCTCTCAGCGAAGATCAAGGTCTGTCTGTTCAACTCCAATGTAAAGTCGGTCTTGCTGCATGCTTCCGAGACCTCGAGGACAACTGTTGCTACCACCAAGAGGATCCAGACATTTATCAACAACTGTCTATTACAAATACAACGCATTCGCTGGCCTGAGACTATCAGCAGTGAGAAATGGTGGCAACGAACCTTCCAACAACCAGTGGACAATCTGATACTTCAGCGACGGTGGAGGTGGATTGGACACACACTGCGGAAGCCGTCCTACCATGAGAACGGCCCTCACATGGAATCCCCAAGGAAAGAGAAAACAGGGAAGGCCCAGAAACCAGAGACCTGGATGTTATCACCAAAGCTCTGGGTTACACCTGGAGAGACTGGCACAGGACAGAGCTGCCTGGAGAACGCTTGTCAGCGGCCTATGCCACAGGAGGGGTAGAAGGCCTAAGTAAGTGCGTGCACACTTATGCAACCATATTATTTTAGTTTTTTATTTTTACTTCTTCCTTCCTAAAAGCTTTCAGTTTATATTTGAGTTGCACAGGTCATAGTTTATATTAAATGTGGAAAGAATCTTGAAATTATTGATCTTGGTTTCATTTTTCTACATCACAGAAACATGCCATTTTAACAGGGCTGTGTAGATTTTTTATATCCACTGCACAGACACTTAATATTTAATGGTAATTTACATGTATGGTTAGTTGATTTTTTTCATAGTGTTGACCAGCAGGTGTCATCAGTGTGTGTTTTCGAAAGCTTTGAATTAGTGAATCAATTTGCGAAGCTGATAAAGTGGAATGTACCTATATATAAAACCTTTTATCCAACTCTCTAAATATTTTAAAATAACTAAACTACATTTTTTTGTACATAAAAACAATGAGAAGGTATGCAGATAAAGTAAAAAAAAAGAAGAAAAAGATACATTTTTGCATTTTACATAATCATGCAGCCAAGATTTTGCTACATAAAATATATTTCTTTACATGTGTATATTGGTTGGTTGCAGAATAAGTATGATATATACTACATCCACCTTCTAATGTATAATGCTGATAATATTATTTACACTTTTCACCAATATTATAATCAAGCAGTTGAGATTTGCTATTGGTTGAATAGACTATATGTATCCAGGTAAGAGCATACAGTACAGATTTTAACCGTTTTTGCAGGGACACTTAATTAATCGTATATGTACAAATAAAAGACTATGTACAATAGTACAAAATAGTCTACGATACCTTCCACCACACCCCAGGGGTACTGACGGCCTCTGAAGCGCTTGCCTTGGCTTTCAACTTGGATATTACTACCAATTACTGCAAAGGGAATGCTGTCCTGTAACAAAGAAAGAAATCCACAGGTCAGTTTATTCTGTGTTAGGGTAGGTTTGATGTTAATGTGGAGCAGGGCAGGACACCTTCAGTTCCTGGTGCTGTAGTTTGAACTCTTCATCTTCATCTGAATCATTTTCTGGGAACTGGTAAATGTTGATATTGAATCTCTCAATCTCCTCACGAATCTAGAGAAAACAAACAAACAAACCCATGATAACTGTGATATATTTATATTTATATATATATATATATATATATTTATAAACTGCATGCACACCTTAATTTTCATTTTTCTGACTTCCAGTGGAGTGAGACTATCTGCTTTGGCCAGCACAGGCACTATGTTGACTTTCTCATGCAGCATCTTCATGAACTCCACGTCCATCGGTCTGAGACTGAGTTCAGGAGAAAAAGAGTCACTCCAATAATTCCTGAGGTACATTTCCAGATCATTTTTTAAAAATATATTATTATACATTATCATTAAACTGATTTAATCTTATACATCGAGTTTTACAACAAGCTGATGACAATATTTCAAAAGGAAAGCAACAGAAATTCAATATAGAACATGATTCTCGGACTGACTTAAAATTAACTTTGTCTTCAGAAGATGCTGATATCCTAAAAATATCAAACACTAGTTTTTAGTGTTACCCGTGGCCATACGGTGAGATGAAGTAGAGGCAGCAGTGCACACGGTTGTCCTGAATGTTTTTACGGTTGAGGCCACTTTCGTCACGAAAGAATTGCTCAAACTGCTGGTCAATGTAGTCCACAACTGCCCTCCAGCTATTATAATTAATGTAAAATTGAGGTTACAAAACTGAAATTTAGAAAATGTATTTAAAAAACTAAATACAATATTTATTCAGAGAGAAATTACTTCATTTTCTAAAAACTCATATTGCAGTTCAACCTCTCTGTGTTGTTGACAGCGTCCCCGAATCCCGGTGTATCCACAATAGTGAGCTTTAGTTTGACTCCTTTCTCCTCTATAGCCACAGTGTGTTTTGTGATTTCCACTGTCTGTGAGATCCGCTCTGCGACAATACAGATAAAGAAAACAAAACAAATTAAGGTTAAAAAAATGTGTGCCAAGTTATTAGAAATGTAATATTTGAATGATCTTGGTTTCATGTGGTTTTGAAAATGTATACCATTTCCAAGAAAGGTTAGTTGTGAGGTGTGGTGTAACCATCAAGTAATAATAATGGCATATTTTTCTTACACCCTGAATACATGTTTATACCTTGAACCTCATTAAAACGTTTAAATATGTATTTTTCAAGGTAAATCAATGGTTTTAACAAATATCATGAATTTATTAATTGCCAAATTTGATTACAGTTATTGTGGGGTTAAGTCAACCTGAACTTTGCCTCATTAAGTCAGTTATCGGACATTTTAAAAGACCTACAGGCCTTTTTAGTTCCTCCATATTAGTTGCATCACATGACTTTGATTTAATCAACAGCATTTTTTCATTTTGTATTTTATCTAAATAAATTTTAAAAATAGCAACTAAAAATAAGTTTCATGTTGTATTATGTCACTTTAATTTTGAATTGCAGATATATTTGATTTTACAAACAAAAATGTGTTGTGATTGACTAAACTATATAATGCTTCAGTGTACTATACAAAGGTTACTTTATAAATGAATCTTGCTCTTACCCTGGTGTATAAGTTAATTAATAATATAATTAAAATGCTATTGCA
Source organism: Enteromius fasciolatus (assembly GCA_032361145.1). Taxonomy (NCBI): domain Eukaryota; kingdom Metazoa; phylum Chordata; class Actinopteri; order Cypriniformes; family Cyprinidae; genus Enteromius; species Enteromius fasciolatus. Next base: position 10,150,937 of record JAUMHR010000081.1, read on the forward strand.
GTTGTTGCTGGTTCTTTTAGCATTTTATCTAGCTGAAATTAATCCTATTTAATTTCAGTAAATGTTTTAATTTTAGTATCCTGGCTCTTACCTTCAGCATTCAGCATCTTCCTGTCTTTGTAAAGGTCTGTGAGGAAAAGGCTGTTGACTAGTGTAGATTTCCCTAAACCCGACTCCCCTGGACAGATCAAAAGAAAGTTTTATTGGACATCAAGTATCATTTTTATTTTGTTATGTCTGTAACATACAGCATGTCATGATCTCACCTGCCACCATAAGAGTAAAGGCGAACCCCTTCTTCACAGATTTTCTGTGCACTTGGTTAGGCAGTGTTGCAAAGCCAACATACTCCTTATCTTGATCCTAAAAGTTTCAGATGGTGATAAGTATTCTCAAAGAAGTATTTTGAAAATCAATTCCCGCGCAAGCAATCAAATAGGCTAAGTCAACATTATTCATCATACACAGGACTGACATTACCTCAGCAGAGTCATAGGGGTCAAATCTGCCCCAAGGACTTTTCAGGCAGGAGGGGCTCAGGGGAGAATCCAGAGAGCTCATGGAGCTGAGCTGTCCGCGGCGGGATAACTCCGGCTCAGAGCCCAGGAAACTTCTGTTCATTGGCCGGGTGAAGGTGGGTGTCCCTGGTGTATGAGGGCGGGTGCTGCCATCCGGCTCCCTGTCCATCATGGGCATCTCACATCCAGGGAAGGTGTGACCGGCTCTAGGCGGCAAGTCCCTCATTGTATAGGCCAATTCAGCATCCTCACAGTCTTCTATAGATAAACTAGACAACTGCAGATATGGAACACAAATTACTTTATTGTTTCCGTTTGTATAAACTCTACACTATATATAAACCATTTAAAATAATCAGCTTTAATAATTGCAAAAAAGTTGGAAACAGAATTAAGTTGCAGATCTTTACTGTTTATACTGATTTTGTCATTTTTCATTTTTTTTTTTATTGCTGTCAATTGATTTATCACGATTAAATCACATCCAAAATGAATTTTTTTTTACATAATTATATACACACAAACACATGCATGTATATATTTATGAAAAATAGATTTATATATAATATAAAATATAAGAATATAAATATCTAGATTTTCAAAATATTCACTGTATGTGTGTGTATTTATATATGCATAAAAAAATGTGCACAGTACACATACATGTATTTTACTTTTATTTTAGATACACATTAATCACAATTAATTTTTTGACAGCACTGTTTGTATACCAAATAGTGATTGACCATTTCTTTCTTCAATCTAACCATTAACCATCTATAGATACAGTAATAGGATGTAACTGAATTGGCTAGTTCTAACTAGTTAAGTTTTCACCTCTGAACAATTTATGTTAAAATGACTTGATAAGTTAACAGTGAATGACAGAAGCATTTGAGTATTAAGTGATAATCTTCCTAATAATTTCAGAGCTTGGCAGACCAATTCCCAATTTACTTTTCATTAGTTATATAGAAATGCTTTGGAATGATCTTAAGTGGCGTTTAATCATCCATAGTTTTATTTTACGGTCACACCGCTCAATTCACCTTTATATTACCCCAGTTCATAAAACACAAATTCGCAGACCAAGCAGAATTTACCAACTACTTATTTCCACTTAAGTAAAGTGAATGGGGACTGGGGGTTTTCAGCTTCAGTTTACATTTATGAGCAAATTATATCTTTAACAAACCATTTATTTTTCTGAATGACGTTTTATCACAACAAAATCACAACATGGCATAGCTAAAAAAAAAAGAAAGAAAGAAAAGAGCAGAAGAACACACTCAACAGTTTTGAACGACGCAAATAAAAGTTAATCAGAGTACAGAATCACAACAGGAAGTCGTATCTTATGTAGTATCTAATGCAAACAACGTGACCTGCATTCAGCCTGTCACTGCTCATTAGTCCAGACACATTAATACCTCACACTAATGCTCTGATCTCCAGTAAGATGCTGGATAAGTGGGGGATGTGACTGCTGGCACAGTTTGATTGTTTCGTTACAACTCTTACTACATTTCTATCTTAAATGAGGAGATTAAAGATTATACATCCATACCTCATGATCTGGTGCCAAGGAAAGTGTGTAAACAGAAAAAACGTGATTAGTTTCAAAACGAATAAAGAATTAAAGAGTTGCGTTAATGACCTACATATGCAAATCCATCATTTAAAAATGCATTGTTTATCTGAAAAAACCTTACCGCGCTGCCTGTACATCGCATTCACGAACCGGTTGGTGGTCGACGACAGGTGCTCCATGTTTCCAGACAGAGTTCACATTCAATGCTTAAGGCGTTTTTCTAAATATCTCTTCGTCTATGGTTATATGTGGAGTTAATCTACGCACTAAAATGAACGTAACTTCCCTGGCCCATTAAAATGTTTGGTAGCCAACATACGGATGAAAGCAGGCACAACTAACGCGGCCAGTGTCCAGTCTGACAGCGGCTCAGAGCAATCAGTGAGAGCTGTGCGTCGCGTTCACTTGCGGTGTCCGGGAGCTTTTTAGCTGCGTCGCGCTTATAAACAAGCTTGTAATTGGTCCACTGGGTGCCAGCCTAAAGATGCATTGGTTAGTGTCCAGCAGGTGTTCGTTTGTCGGTAAAATATTATAATTAAAATATGAACAAAACTGAAAAACGTAACATATAATAGAGTAAGTCAAATAATAAATCCCTTTAACTGTATACTAATTGTCATAACCATGAAAGTACATGATTTCTTTCATTATAACAGCTAAAAGAAAAAATGTATATCAGAAAATTGATTAAAAAAATGTACATTTAAAATAAACTAGGTAAAGTCAATCAGCTGTAAATTCCAATACACACACACACACACACACACATATATATATATATATATAAAACACATACATTCAGAGTGAAAAACACTATAAGAATGTTTTAGTAAAAAGTATGAATTATTAATTTGTACAAATGAATTATAGTATTTCATGTGAAATCTAATACTTAACAAGAAAATAGGCACTTGTTAGTGGCACAGATAGTGTAGCTAAGATAAGTAGCTGCCCTTTTGACCTCTAACTAGAAAGTGCCTTTTTTCTAGACGTTTTCATTTGATTTTTTACTTTTTATTTTAATTTGGTCAATGGCATCACTTCTGAATGTGGTGAACAACTGCATTTAAATTCTGATTCTTTAGTCAGGATTGCACTGTATTTGTTTGACAGGCATGAAATTGGAGCTGTGGGGAATAGTACAGGCTGTTCAATGGATTGTATATGGTTTATCAATACCACAATATCTTTCTGAAAAGAAAATGGCAATTCTCTCGTGATTGCGCATTTCATTTTTCAGAGATCCTGACCACCATATTACTACAGCAGCCCGTGACATGTGAGAAGTTAAATTGGTTTGTTCTGCGGCAAATAGTGACCACTAAAGAGGATGTGGCACAGTTTATCAGGGGCGAGGCAACATTTGCATTTCAAATGTGCAGCTAATGCGTAGTGTTGCACTGCTATATTTAAACAGTAAAAGTCTAATCTAATTCCAAATATCTCATATTAACACAATCTTTTTTTTTTTTTACTGACAACTGATTCTTGCAAATCAAGGGAATTCAAAGATGTCACAATGTAAGATCTTCAAGTGAGATTTTTCATAGATAAAATGTATATCATGATTCATTCATATATATGGGTTTTTGGTCATTTTAAAACAAGAACTAACCTTATCTTGAGCTAAGTGCACCATATCTTATTTTAAGAAACACCCAAAGACCAAAATATACTTAGCGCATCTGGGTTCTGCTCACCTATCAATATACTGGATAAATTTGACAGGTTTTTTTCTCTATTTTGCCCAAGAAACTTTTTTCAAACAAAGCAGAGCAGTTGTGTCTCTCAGTTAGACAGTGTTATTACATCTTTTCATAGACAATTAATGAAAATACATGTGCATTTCAAAAATATGAGTAACTTAATTTAAGTTAATCAAGTAAAAAGAGACTGATCATATTTTAATTACACAGTTTCCATTTTTATTTTTTCATCTTACCCCAAATAAATGTATGGGCCTAAATATAAAGCATTTTGTCCAACACTTCAAAGCAATTTATATAATTCAAACATTGGATAGGTTCTTCACTCTGTCTTTAACTGTCTTTAAGTTCACTTTTTTATAATTGTACATTTTAATCTTTACTTTTTCTTCAGTCAGCCCATTAATTAAAAGGTTTCAAGGTTTTAGTGAGACACGCATTGTCCTCATCTGTAATCTAGCTGAAAAATCCTTATTCATTCTCCTGTTGGTAACAAAAAAAAACAAAAGAATTAATATTATTAACAAGGTCATGAATTTTCTCACTGCTAATGGGTAAATAAGTTGCTTTTTTATACCAAGAATGGGTTCCTGCACAGGCAATTTATACGATAGTTCTCATACAACACATGGTGCGTTGTATGAATCAGGTCCTGCATATGTGTGCGGATCAACATGTTCCTCAGATGCACAAAATCACTGTGAGATGAATTCTCAACTGTTGGAGAGAAAAAAGGTAACGTTTAAAGACCTCTGTACAGATTTTTTATAAATCACAAACATCTAAAGTTTCATTAAACTGAAAATGGGGGAAATCTCATAATGAAATAAAAGTTTTTCTCAAATACACATTTGACACATTTATTGGTATCCCTAGTGTAACACCCTTGTCTTTGTTCCGTGTCATGTGTTCTGTGTCTTTGGTTTAGTCTAATTTCCTGTATGCCCTTTTATGGTTTTGGTTCCTGTCCTAGTTTAATTAGTGTCCAGCTGCGTGTCATCAATGTCTGTGTATTTATAGTGCCTCTGTTCTAGTCTTTGTTGTCGAGTCCTCAAGTGTCTATCAGTGTCTCCTGAATGTGTATCCTGGTGTCTACGTCTATGTCAAGGTTTGAATTAAGACTTTTGCATTCAAGATTCAAGTTCTGTGTGATTCCTGCATTGCAGACACCCGTGACACCTAGAAAGTATATTCCTATATTCATATTTAAATTTTTTCGCACAACCAGGATGATTGTAAACCGAAAAATAATTCAGCCATGTCTTCCTGTTTCAAAAGAATATAAATAGGAGGGAGAACAAAGATCCCTTAATCATCCATCACAATGAAAAAAAAAAAAACAGGAGTGTATTTCTGATGTGGAGCAAAAGATAATTAAGCTTCACAAATTAGAAATTGACTTTTAAGAAAAGTACTAGAGCAGTGAAAAAAATCAGTTTCCACCATCTGGGCTATAATTAAAAATTAAAAATTTAACAAAACATTGTTACAAATCTGCCTGGAGGAGGACATGTGTCTACAGCGGTCTACATTCTAAGTGTATCAAAGCACCCTATGTGTTCAATGTAATGAAATGCTGTATTTTTAATGTTGTGGGCCTATATTTCTGCTGTAGGTCCTGGACATCTTGTTTAAACACATGAATTCTATCAAATACCAACAGATAAAAAAGTGACTGATTCTGTTAGAGATCTTATAATGGGCTATGTTGCGTTCTTCCAAATGAACGATAATCCAAAAACAAACCTTAAAAAACAGCACAACAATGGGTATAAGGGCACAAAACCAAGCTTCTGCTATGGGCATTCCAGTCCTCTGACCTGAACCCTGTAGAAAAGGATTAGGGGGAACATGGAGCTGGGAATCTGAAGGGTTTGGAGTGATTCTGGATGAAGGAATGGTCTTATTTCCCGGTCATTTTAAATGATTATTCTTTAATGAAGGGTTTTTGTGAACTCTTTAAATACAACATCAAGTAAATTAACAATGCAGATATATCTTCACAACCGGCTTATATTTACCAAGGGTACCAACAAGTCTGACCATGTGTGCATGACCTCTTTGCTATATATATATAATTAATAATTTAGACCGCTAAATCAGTCTCTTTCTGTATGAAAGCAACTTCTCATTTTGTGTTATACAGATCGGAAACAACATAATGGTGACAGACAGTGACATATTTTTATTTTTGAGTCACTTAGTAAGACACAGATGAAAGTAATAGTTAAGGTCTTTATATTTTAACATCATAAATGTTACCTTAAGTGTAATATCTCATAAGTAAACATACCTTCTACAGTACCCCATGGATAGACACGGGCTCGAACTCTCATGCCATTTCTCTCCACTACTGCATTACTCCCAATAACAGCAAACGGCATACTTCTCTATAAGAGAACATGGAAACATTGTGGAGTTGTCGCAGAAGTTCAATCAATATTCTCATTGGGGGGAAATCCCCCCCATTCCCCCTAAAAATCGCACCCTGTATATATATAAACAAATAATCACTACTGTGACCTGTAGTCCTGACCTTTATCTCTAGAGTCTGCTGCTTGAACAGAGCTTCATTATCCGGGTCACACTCTGGGATCTGGAAAACCCTGATTTTGAATTTGTCAATTTCGGTTAAAATCTATCGGGACAAATGCAATATGTTTAGTTCTGGTGGGTTTTTGTTGACAAAAATATCTAGATGATCTATCACTGTATGTGAGCTTACTCAGACTTTCATCACAGATGCCTTCTCACCTTTGCCTTCATATCGTGGGTCTCTTTTGGAGTAAGGCTGTCTGCTTTAGCCAGCACAGGCACAATGTTGACCCTCTGATGCAGGGCCTTCATGAAGTTCACATCAATTGGTTTAAGACTGAGACAGCACAAAGAAAATTTGTTAACTGAATATCTCTATTTTTAATAAAATAATAGATAAAAATGTTTCTGTAAACAAAAACGTTTATTTTGGATGTGATTAATTGCAATTAATGGTTTGACAGCACTAAAATAAACACAAAAACGCCTGTGCTGAGAAGAGCTCTTACCCGTGGCCATGAGGTGAAATGAAGTACAGACAGCAGTGCACTCTGTTGTCTGTTATGTTTTTACGGTTCAGCCCAATCTCAGCTCTGCGGTACTTCTCCATCTCCTGATCTATGTAATGAACTGCGGCCTTCCAGCTGCAAGAAAAACCATGTGTAAGTACCTTTTTGCATTTTTTATATTTCCCATTAACAATTATTTATGTCATACAAGACAAGTCCTTATCTCTTCTGAACATAGCACGAGCAAACAATGCAGGATAGTAACAAGGTCGAGGTATACAGGCAGAATTCGGGGTAGGCAGCAAAACAGTCAGAATGAGAATAAACAGTCCAAGGTAACAACGGGAAAAACAAACACGGGAAGGAATGCTCAGAAAAGACAGCCAGGTCAAATCAAGACTTGGCAGTGAATGAGTCTTTGAGCTTGTCTTTTATACTGGAGGGAAAGGGTGTGGTGATGGACCAGCTGTTGGTGTGTGTGTGTGTGTGTGTAGTGTGGCGTGTAATCAGTACTAGGAATGAGGTATGATGGGTGATGGAGTTTGTGAGCATGACACAGATCTGGCTGGAGTGCCCTCTGGTGGAAACAATGAGGGACTCCAGTTGGATATCGTGACAATAGATATATATATATATATATATATATATATATATATATATATATATGTGTGTGTATATATATATATATATATATATATATATCTGTGT
>JAUMHR010000081.1:10158603-10174773 GCA_032361145.1 Enteromius fasciolatus
TGATTAGGAAATCGGCTACAAGCCGTGGGTGATTACTGCGTACACGATCCTCTCGAAACCATGTTTTTTGCAAAACACAAATTTAAGTTTAAAATAATTATTGATATTATATGCTAAGACTAATTACTCTTAGGATTAGTGCTCAAGTTGGGTCATTAACGTTAAGTTTCAAATGTCCATTTAGATATCCAGCTATGTCGTCGCTTCAAGCTATGAAAATATCCGCGGTCGTTGGATAATAAGTTTGAATAAAATAGTAAAATAGCCTAAAAATACGTCTAAAACGTAGCCAGAATACATTAGTAACACAGATTACATTACTGACTAGTTCTTATTATGTAATCTGTAATTAAAAATAATTTGCTTCAGTTAGCTTTTTTTTGGTACATATTATTTTTATTAAAATTAACATTAATGGTACTTTTACCCCCAGTTTCACAGACGAGGCTTAATCTAGTCCCAGACTAAATTGCATGTTTGAGCTGTCTCAAATGAAAAAATCATGCTCTGACATATCTTAAAACTTGCCAGTGTCAAGATGCACACCTGTAATATTTTTACAATAGACATTTTTGTTGCTTAAATATCTTAATTTAATTAATGCCTAGTCCTGGCTTAAGCTAAGCCCCGTTTGTGAAACTGACATGTTTTAATATATGTCAGAGCAAGATATTTTCATCTGAGACAGCTCAAACATGCAATTTAGTCTGGGAGTAGCTTAAGCCTTGTCTGTGAAACTGGGGGTCAGAGTAATAAACTAATTTTAGTGAGTTAGTTTTTGTTTGTTTGTTTTTGTTTGGAGCGGTTGCCTCATGGGGTGCCTGGCTGGGAGCACATAATGAGCTACATTGCACAAAAATATCACAAAATCATCTTTCATTGGACAGCTTTAGAAGGAAACAAATTATTAATAAAACATATTGCTGTTGCATGATATATGCCAGTTCAAGACCACTGTCATATGAATGAGTGGAACATAAACAAAAAAATGTACACATTTAAACCTTAAAGTACCTTTCATGATTATTAAGGGCATCTCCAAAACCAGGGGTGTCGATAACTGTGAGTCTTAGATTTACTCCCTCTTCAACAATGTCTAAAGTGCTTTTCGTTATTGATACTGTCCGAGCTATCTTCTCTATGAAAGAGAAAATAACACATTCCACAATAATCTTCTCTGAAGTTCAGTATTACTTTTATCAGTTAACAAATGTGGTTCAATAATGTTAGGTTTACCTGAAACATCTGGCATGCATCTGTCCATATAGAGGTTTGTGAGGAAAAGGCTGTTGACAAGAGTGGATTTGCCTAAACCGGACTCACCTAAACATACAAATGATTTATTTTAAGATTTTATACAAAATAAATTTTAATACTAAAGTAGAAAACAGTTAAAATTGTAATATTGTTTCCACTGTGTGACTGTTTTATCTATTTATTTATTTGTTAAAATAACTTCTTTCTTTTTTTAAAGGGACTTATTTTTAAAAATGTCAGTGTTTATGTTATGTTTCTTACCAACAACCATCAGATTGAACACAAATCCCTTTTTCACTGCTTTCTGTTGGACTTGGTTTGGCAGTGTCACAATGCCAACATATTTCTGGGAGGGACAAAAAATAAAATAAAATACAAAACCAATCTGGTTTGTGTACAGCATATCACATCATACATCTTTTTAAAGTGTAATAATATTACTGTTGTTACTGTATTTTTGATCAAATAAATGCAGCCTTTGTAAACATAAGAGACCACCGAAGGTCAGGTGTGCATCATGTTACCTCCAATACGCCATGAGGGTCAAAGCTGCCCCCTGGACTCTTGGGTCTAAGAGGTGATTTGTAATCAGCAGGATGTGTCTTATCTTCAGCCGCCAGAGAAGGGGATGAGGTAACAATGTGAGACGAATCGATTTTATCTGTGTCTTCTGCTTCAATGGAGTCACTGACAGCAGTGTCAGGATCCCTGAGGAGGCTCTCTGTTCCAGAGTCATTCAGAGCTATGGAAAACTAGCAAAGAAGGCTAAATGTGAGCTTGTGTAAACTAAATTTGTACTGTTTGTGAACCTTTTTTAAACCTATTTATGAAATATTAAACCTACCTCCGCTACTATGGCAGATATTCATGAAAATATGATGTGGCATGGGAAATAAACAAAAGGGAGTTAACCAACTTCAACTGTAAGGTATATTGCACAAATATTCAAAAGTAATCTCCAACAAACGGAATTTACTGCTTAAAGAAAGAAAATACATTCAAGATACATTCACTGATCTATTATAGATTAGTGATATAATATAAGTTAGATCAGTGGATGCATTACCTTGAAAGTAAATGTCCTCAATCTGTAAACCTAGTAGATGTTTAATAGAGATTATTGATAATAGATGCTAAGACTAATTACTCTTAGGTTTAACGTTAGTGCTCAAGTTGGGTCATTAACGTTAAGTTTCAAATGTTCATTTAGATATCCAGCTGTCGTCGCTTCAAGCTATGAAAATGTCCGGGGTCCTCGGTTAAATGAGAGAAACATTACATAGCGTACATTTATTGATATTAATACTCACTGTGCTGATCCATTACGCTCCTCAGCTGCTGAGAAAAGCTAATGTGGCCTAACGTTAAATGAGTAGAGATGATCTGTCGTCAACCAGCACATCGTTACAATTACGATTGAAAAGAAAATACTGTTTATCAACTATAAAATACATGTGTAAATGTGTACAGTAAATCGATGAAAATAGATCAGTTGCTTACTTGTTGAGGAGGATGTGTTTCGGTGACTGAAGTGAACCGTTAAACTGACTCAAAATCAAATGAAAACATTTATTCGTTCCATCAGATGGAGCTTTCAGATTTGGATTTTCACAGTATCTGACACGCGTAACACAACATTATGCATACGTGACTGTAAAATAATAATATTAATAACAAAAGAAGTCTACAATTGTACATGAACAAAAGTACAAGTAAAAACAGATAGCAGATCCGCTAAAAAATAATACTCGTACATTTGTAAAGCATTAAGCTTACATTTATAATACTATTCTCTTGAACAGTCTATTAGCACCTTTGTGTCTGAGACCAGTACAAATAGTACAAAATGACTGCAGCAGATTGTACTAAAACCTTGTTAAAAAATATAGGGACCTCCAATATTTGGACGATTTTTACATAATGCCTTTGCATTACAAAGCAAAACATGAAATCATCTTACAATACAAATTAAGACAAAAATTCACCGCATAAAAGGCTCAGAAAAAAATGTAACTACATTAATGCATTTCTAAAGTGAGATCACTGTAATAGTCTGAGAGTTTGATGATCTGGGGACAGTTGCATAACAGTCTCCATGTTAAGATTGAACTAGTCTGACCAACTAGCAATTAGCAAAAGATAACAAGTCTTAGTTTTCTGATTTGAAATAGAAAATCTAGGTTTTAATGTAACAGACATACAAAAGAATACCATTCATACTGACTTGTAAGACTAGACTTTTTTGCAACCACCCACAGATCACATGAAGTCTTAGCTTCTGCCTAAGGTAGTATTCTCCATCTGTTTTGAAGGAATCCCATAAGTTTGTTTTGACTGGCTGTGGTTGTCCCAAAACGCTTGGCGGATTTTAACTAGTTCTGACATCAGAGGAAGTCCAATTTCCATGTGCATCATTAGGTTTTCTAGCCACTCTTCTAATTTAGCAAAGCTGGGACTATAGAAAGAAAGAGGGAGAAAAGGCCACGTTTCAGCATATAAGATTTTGTTTGTGGTAAAGATGACAAATGTAAATGACAATCACCGTTTTTCAGCCTCCAAGCCACAACAAAGAACCGCAATGGGAAAGAAACTTGGAGGGCAATCTTTGGACCAATAGCGCTCCAAATATTTATTCACATTCAGTCCAAACTCTTCTGTGCGAGGAAGGTAATCTGGATCGGCGTATACTCTTCCGATAATCTGCCATGAGGATGGAAAATATACTTTATGTTCAATTATATTTATATGCAAATTTGGACTACAAGTAGACAAATATGTAAGTTCACCTCACAAATAACAATCCCAAATGAGAAAATGTCAACATGTTCATCATAGATTTTTCCTGCAGGTGAGAAATAACATGTGAAAAAAAAAATCATAAACTGAAAAATGGTCAATACTTTGATTGTTAATTTATAAGGCTCACCATGGATCATTTCTGGTGCCATCCAATAGGGGTTGCCCACCACCGTATAACGTTTTTTACGACCAAGCTTGTTCAGTTTGGACACTTGTCCAGGAGAGGAGCTCTTTTCTTCCTTAATAAGCTGGGCCAAGCCAAAGTCTGCAACAACCACTGTTTGGTTCTATGAGGAAAACCAGTGCTGTCAGGAAATTCAGTTCAGTTGGAGACATGCTTATTGTTTATAAGTACTGAAATGTATTCTGACCTCTCGGATGAAGCAGTTGTGCGAGTTCAGATCCCGATGAATGACATTCATTGAATGTAGGTAAGCCTGGGTTGGAAAGAGATAATAAATGTATTTGGATTCCTACTATAGCTTTAGATTCATTATTCTCTGTCAAAGCATGTCTTTGCATTAAGGAATTCAGCAAGATGTAAAGATTTCCCTCTTTTGTTTACTGTTGTATTGCTCTTTATGACATACCATTCCAGCAGCAATGTCCTTGGCATAGCTCACTCTAAGTTTCCAAGGGTGATCCTTGTCATAAATGATGACAAAAAACAAACGTATTCACCTTCAACCATAAAAGCATGCTTTTTAACAAGAATCTACTGACTTCACGTGATGAAATTATATACAGTAAAAAACAAACCATTTTCTGGATTGTGTCCCTCAGCGTTCCTCCTTGCACATACTCAGAGATCAGGTTCAGTCGTTTGTCTTTGTAGAGAATGCCGATAAACTTTAAGACATTAGGATGCTCAAGGCATCTCATTACTTTGACCTGGAGCCAAAAAAGTTTCAATCAGCAAACAATCCTTTTGCTCCTTAGCTGTCTGAAAAAACTGCAACAAACCTCTTTCAGGAATGTCTTCTGAGAATCTTCATCGAATTGAAGAAGTTCCTTAATAACCATGACCTCACCTGTTTCCGAATGCGTCACCTGACGACCCAAAGCAAGCACTTAATTCTTTTCATCCCATCAGTGATATTAGGTGTGTTCATTTAGTCACACTGCATTACCTTTATGGCTTGTCCGAAACAACCCTTTCCCAAAACTTCCCCATATATTAGATCGGAGGGTCTGAAAATACGTTGTGTTTTGTCAGTGGGGTCAAAACGCAGAGACTCTGATCGATTAATGTCCCTTCTATGGGAAAGAAGTGCAGCGTGCCGTGGCGAGCATGGAGCTTTATCAATACTGCAGCTGCGCCTGCAGAGACGGACAAATAGAAATGAAAAATATCAGCAAGAGAATGACAGAAATATGACCATTTTAATTATTTGGTGCTTTTTTAGTATCCTAAACCGGTAAGTAAAACTAAACCATATTAATTTTACAGTGAAATTGTTTATGTATAAAATTGACAAATACAACAAAAATGACTTTCTGACTTTTTATCAAATCATTTTCTTTAAAATTTTCAGTAAACTCAGTAAAAACCTCTAAAAATCAGCTTACATGAAAAGCAAAGATTACTTACAAAAAACATTCTTATTTATGTGGCTTATTTATCAGCTTTCATGTAATGTATAAATCTCAGTTTTAAGAAAATTGATGACTCACATGTTCATGGTCTATTGGTAATTTTTCTGGTTTTAAGTATAGCCTACATCTTTAAATCAAATGACCACAGAAAAGAATTAAAAGAAAGTCTTTTTTGCCTCTCAAAAGAATTAACGTTACTTTTGATATTTTTTACCTAAAATAAGAAAAAAAGTTGTTTGTATTATGTAATAAAATCTGATAATGCCATAATTCTTACAGAATATTTCTGGATTTAGGGCTTATTTGACTGTTGCTGGAAAGGTGAAAGAAACCCAGTTTTCCAGGCTGGTCCAGTTCTTCTCCCAGTAGGCCAGATAAGTCTTCCGGTTTTGTGGGTTCTTTAGGATCATGTTCAACTGTGATTTGTAACAAGTGCTCTGTATCATGAATCAACAGATCTATCTGTTGAAAAAGCCGAAATGTAAAGGGGAATGGTGAAATGAGATGTCCAGATTATTGTTATCTTATCTGAGTTAAAGAACTGACCTCATCGAGTGGAAGATTCTGGGCAGAAATTCCATTGATCTCAAGAATCCTGTCTCCAACATGGATCAAAGGCTTAACTTCAGGGCTCAGCTTGTGCATGTCCAGTCTGTGAAGTTTTTTTTTTATATTGAATGCTATCTTTAATTTAACAATTTATTTTAATAAAATCACATTAAGTTGCCCTATTTTTGTGCTCAGGTGTAACTGTGTCTGAACTAGCAACTTACTGAGATACAATGATCAAATGCCCTGCCTCCTTCTGCTCCACTGTGAAGGATAAACCACGCTTGCTTTCTGCAGAAGGAGGAAATGACATCGATGTCACTGTATGAGAAAGCTGCGAACATGCTGCCGGGTGCTGCATCGACACCTTCTGGTGTCCACACTGCCCACTATGAGAGAAGAAGAAAAATCATTAACTGAGGTACATTCCCATCAAAATGCAAAGCAATTAGTAAATGTTTTGACAAAACCAACCAGTATAAATTGGCATAATCCACTAGAGCGAAAGAATCACCATCTCCAATAACCACGCCACAGCTTTCACACAGAAAACACTCAGGATGGTATTTATGCTTCCCAGCCACCTGCAGAGACGGAAGGAAGAGGCAGAGTTATTTTCTAGTACAGTTTATCTTGAATTCAGCTGAAACGGTAAGGGAGGAGCTGAGGTGGGACGGGGTGGATGACATCATCCTACAGAAGTGAAGCAGCACAATGGAAGGAAGCGAGATTGTGAGTGGGAGGGGTCGCATGGCCTCAGGTCACAGCAGGAAACTGTGACAAAACACAAAAACCTCAGAGTTAACCTTTTAAAGATAAGAGAGCTCAAATTACTGAAACCGTTTAGCGAATTGTTGTTTGCAATCTACTATGTTTAGGACGCATTCCTCACAAAAGCAGAACTTCTATTCTAACTTCTATTTTTCTATGTTTTAGTATGTAAAACTAAAATTAATAATTTTAAATGCTCAATTTAAGCATCACAACGTAGTATGAAAATAAATATTCTTTTTGAGATTTATAACAGTGTTATTAAGTTATTGTTTCAAAAGTTTTATTCAGCAGTAAATAACAACAAAAGTAAACAGAAATGTAAAAATAGACATAAATATTCAATATTGGCCAGTGCAGATAAAAACTAGAATGAGGGCTACACTGTAAAATATATATATTGTTTTGCAATTTACCTAAATACAACATTATTGGAGCATGTTTTTCCAGAGAATTTGTCTTTCACCTTTAACATTTTCAGCCCGATCTCACAACAATTTTTTATAGCCTATTTTATGAAATGGCTAATTCGTATAAATTCATACACCCTCACTCATAAAATGTATACAAAACCTTATGTATTTGCCAATTCTTATGAATTTGTACAAATTACCTACAACTAACCCCGCCCCTAAACCTACCAATCACTGGGGTTTAGACAAATCGTACGAAATGCGCACATATTGGTCGTGAGATTGGGCGTAAATTTTCTGTTACATTCAATGAACTACTTACTTTAATTAGATGTGACATTTGCTCAAATGTAATCCTTTTTTTTCACTCTTTGTATGAAAATATTAATCATCAGTTTTGTTTTACTAAGCTAACATCACCTCTAATCACACATTTTTAATGTTATGAACTGATTGTCAATGTTGTTTTCTTACCATAATGAGACCTGTGGTGATAGACTCTGTGCAGCCGTGGCATTGCTCCCCAAAACGCAACCCGTAGTCTTTCTTACAGAAGAACTGTCCATCTCTCTCATAGTACCACTGAGAAAGAACCGAATTACATACACAACACCTAACAAAGAGAGGGAGAGATAAGAAAGTGTCTATTTATGCACGTTAATTGCATATTTCATAAAACTTAAAGGGGTGCGACATTACTTGAACAAATTTACTTTCTCATGTATCAGATCAGGTTATGAACTACTTTTAGAGTAAGATTCAGCTGAAGTGAACATAAAATGCTAGAGCCAGGGGCCTTTTCTCTCTTGCTGCATCTGAGCAGGATGCCTGTCATGTGTTCCACAGCTGGCGGTTATCTGCTCTCTTCCCCTCATCCCTATCCTTTTATTCAAGAAAACACAGCCGTTTCACGGAAATGCATGCACATTATACACACAAACACACTCATGTACACACACACCATGTGGTTTTAAACACTAGCAAACAAAGAGCAAAAAAGCAGAATAACAGGAAAGTGTTGTTTAATTTTATGGTTGACGGGGTGTAAAGTACAGTATGTACTTTATTACTATAATTAAGTATTATTTTGGAGAATCGTAGTTTTACTTGTGTGTTATTGAAACTGAATACTTGCACTTTTACTCAGATTACATTTATTAAAACACATTTTACTCATTACAACAACATGAAGACTGATAATGACTTCCAGTCAGGACTTAATTACTGGAACCTTTTCTCGTATTTAAAAAAATCGATGGTTAACTTAATAAAATTAGATATTAAATATCAACTAACAAAGCAACCCATCTGTGCAAATTGTATTTTCTGCATCCAATAAATTTCAGTGTAAATTGCATAATTTGAGCATAATGTCAAAGCGTCTTCAGTCTATTTTAAAGCTATATAATACTTTATTATATAACTTACTATGTCAAGTTCAGCAGAATGTGAAGCTCTTTTGCTTTCATTTAAGAGGGTTATGTCTAGATACTTGAGAATTCAATATTAATACATTAGGATAAGTACAATTTCTTCCGCTTTTGCACATTTCATCCACTAGTCTGATAATAACACTCCATTACAGACAGGCTTTAGTACAAACTCGTATATCATTCTTTGTACAAGTTTGTCTGTTTTTGTAATGAACACATGCAAAAGCCTATATAAATGCTAATTTTAATCGTAGTCCTGCATAACTTTGGCCAACCAGATTCTCAGTAGAGAAGTGGAAGTGGACAGAAGTGGTGTGAAACAAACAAGTCTGAATTCACTTTTACGTGTTTACATAAACACAAACATCATTCTGCTTAAATGTTGTCTGTGCCAACGGGGTCTCAAACCAGCTCACAAGGCCACAAATTTCCACATATCGAGAGGATATAGTAACAAAGTACGAGTTTGAGTTAAATAAACTTCCAGAATTAACGTTACGTTATCTCATGACAATCTGAGAGTAGACTGTTGACAAAGAAGTTCCTGTTTTTGTTTTACAAGAAATGCACCAGCATTACTAAAACCAAAACTGTGAGGAAATAAAAGAAATAAGACTTGAGGGAAAACGTAAACTCGTAAACAAAACGAGTTTAGTTTGACTTACCTTGCCTTCCCTCCTCTCCGGCAATACAGGTCCTGACAAGACTTATGCATAGCTGCAGTAGTAAAGGTCTGCTGGTTTTCTTACTGTCCCTCACTCATTTCAGGGGTGGAGTGAAGTGGGAGGAGATGACAAAACTTTTACGAACGCTCCTAAATAGTTTTTCTTTCATATCAGCATATGCAGCACTGAGCTTCGCTAGGCTGCTTCCTGCCAAGTATCCGAAGAGACACAAATCCCTCCCACTCCTCCTAACTTTAGCCCACCTTCTTCTGCTTTATGCGTGCAGCAGAAAGAATGCATACTGTCAGAGGATATAGAGTTACTCGACCAGTGTCACCTGATGATAGCCCTCATGAACTACATAACCGGGCAGAGACGTGCATCTAAATCCCACTGCTTCATGAAGGGAGAGCTTGTGTAAGTGCATTCGTGCAGGAGACATTATGAAAGGATCTTGTTTTGGAACTGTTTACCACGTATTTGTTTGTGGGTTACTTACATCCAAGTTCAATGTTTCAATTATATTCTGCCTTCATTAGGCTACATGGTAAATTAATAATATAGAAATCTTGGAATTTTAGGTAAGATATTATTTTACGGTTACACCTATTGGTTGATTATTAGCGTTCATATTACTAGAATATTTGCCATTTATCTTGCTTATTAAGCATTTATAAGCAGCAAATTAAGAATGTATTGAGGGGAAAAGTCATAGTTAATATTTAACAAGTGTTACCTATTCTTGATATGCTTAGAAAAATATTTAGGCCTAAATTTAATATTTTAAAGATAGCGTTTTTGTGTGTGTGTGTGTGTGTGTGTGTGTGTAATGTGTAAGTTTAAAATCAACATTTACTTAAAAAATAAATAAATAAATGATTTAGTTTTCACTATTTTTAAAAATGTATAATAGATAAAAGGCCCAAAGAAAACCAAAGGTCATACAAAAATGTGTTACTTAAAGTAACAAGTGCATAAACGTGAAGAACAAAGGTAAACAATGCAAGAAGATTCACTAGATGAATTGCCTTTATCATACTTTCATGTCACATTTGAATAGTTGCACTTATACAAACACAGATACAACATTCACAACACACAATGCTTAAAAAACCCCAAACGAGTTAGGTTAGATACCCTTAAACCCCCAACATTTTAATTTAATAAGAGTAACGATAAAACAAACAAATAAAAACAAGGTTTTACTAGGGTCAGGATACTAGAAAAGAAACCGCTTCAAGTTCCTGAGGTATTGTTGAAGACAGCTTATAATCCTCAGTACTTAGATGCTGTCTACTGCAGTTATGACAAGCACTTTGTTCTTATAAGACTAAAACTGGTAAGCCTTTATCCCTTTCCTTCATTTGACTACACTTCAGCTAGAAAGAAAACAGGCTCCCTTTACTCGATGATAGGTGGCCAGAACATGAACCCTAATGAAGCTGCTTCCCCTTACTGTCACGGTTCGTCCTGAAATAGCAGCCACATGTCCCTAGACTGCATGTGTTTAAATACACACCTAAGTCTAAGTGAGCAACTGCCGCAAAACCATAAGAGATTTATGGTTTTAAGATGCAACATTAAAATGGCTGAGAAAAAACAAACAAACAAAAAATACAAGAAATCATGTTAAAACGGCAGAAAATGTATAGTGACAGAAGTAAAGGGAGTTTAGGCAGTGCAAAGAGTGCCTTGTGAGGTTCACATCACATCATCTAATCATATGGCTGAAAAATTCTTTAGTGTAAGTCCAAATCTCTCACATATTACATGAGGCACTTTAAAACTGTAAAAAGTGCATTCGAGATCAGGCAGTAGCACCACTTGTTTATGAGGTCACTTTTTTCAGCTGGTTTCTCACTTCCTCCTTCTTCCGCAGTATTTGCCTTGGCATCCTGCGCCCCCTACAGGAAAAGACACCGTCACTACCACAAGCTACAGTGTTTACTCAAGCAGGGATATTTTAGAATCAAACCACTGTACTTGTTTTCAATTACTGTACTTTTTTCAATCAGTATTTTTAATAAGTTTTAATTCTATACTCTACTTGCCATGTTTCCCATATTCTATATCCTATTTGCCATATTTATATGCCTAGATTTTCTTAAGTTACTTAGGTATTTCAGGTTAAACTAAATAAAATACATATGTTTAAGGTTTTTTAGGTTTCTAATACTTTATTATATGTTCATATTTTATAATATTACAGTTAAAGTTTTATTTCAATTAACAAAATGGATTTAGTTTGCTTCAATGCACATATAGTATTTGGGCATATTAGTTTTATGGCCAGTGTAAAACGTGTGTGAGACCCATTTTACATTGGAATAACAAGTGCTGAAGAGCCATTTATAAGACCAGGAATGTGTATTACGAAAGAAAATGATGTCAATTTCATTATGATTTTAAAGTTGATACTTTGTGTTCTGGGGTTTGATTTCTTAAGGTTTTTTTTAAAAAACATAAACGTGTGCAACTAGTTTCTGCTGTATGTACAACATAAAAGCAGAGAGAAGTGCATTTATGTCTGCATTACGTACCTCTGTAGCCTCCAGCACCTAGAAAGCCTTGAAGAGCTGCATATTTGGCTGCTTTCGCTGTAATGAATCATACAAGACACATGCAATAAATACTTGTGATTGACTGTGGATAATGTACAGGTTTACACCAAACCTATTTTTTTTCACGGGCTGCATTTCAGCTAAAAATGAGTGTGCTGAAAAAGCAGCACATCTTACATTGCTGAGGTGTAAGTGGAGCACTCCCAGGTCCCCCAGCACCAGTGCCACCATAACCTGCAGTACAATATAATGTAATATATTAACAAAACTATTCATTGATCCTCTGTAGCACACTGGTACAGTAAAACATCATTCGGTGGTTATTTACACACTACCACAATGCTTCTCTAGTTTGATCCAAAATGTTTTGTAACGATCATTTGAATGTCTTTGTAGGCTATGACTTTTCTCATGATTGGGTTGGATTATTTGTGATAATCTTGTTGTGTACACAGAATAACCAATTCATGTAATTCTCTCAGAACTGTAACAGAAAATGACTTTGTCCCTCTCTCTTTATTCTCATTTAAATACCTATAGTAGCCCCAAAGTTCCCCCTAAAATAAAAATTCAAAATAAGTTCTCACGCCGTTCATATTTGAAAATACAAATGTAACACAAAGAGCACATTAGATATGTTCAGTGAAATATGTTCATGTGCTTTATGTATGTGCATTGATCAATGTTTATATGGGAATAAAATGAATAAAGTGATTATCTCTCATCAAAAGAGACTCATAATTATTGTATGTCTATGTATTTTTAACACATACCTGTATAGGTAATGGTCACATAGACTTTAAATGGATGGATGAAAAGAATATGATCCAGTGTAAGTGTATCTTGATCTCTGCTTTTTTATAGATTCAACTGAGAGGTGTGGATGAGCCTCAAAAGGTACAAGGAGAATTGAGAAAGGATATAATAGCGCACCTGACTGATATCCTTGACCACCCAGTGCACCCGTGCCAAAGCCTTCAGGACATTGAAACAAAGGGAAGTAAATATAATCTGTCCAAAGCCTAGTATACATCTAGTATTCTCATTTAGTTTGTGAGACAAAGAAGAATTTGCTTATTATAAATACTCTTTAAAGGCAATCCATCAAATATATATTTACCAGTTCCTACTGGGCTTCCAGCACCTCCTCCTAGTCCTCCACCTGCACCTGCACCTAAACCTCCATACCCTACAACAAAAAAGATGTCTACATTATAATCATATGAAGGCAAAGCTATCAGATATCAGTAGTGGTTCAATTTAATGTTGCCACAGCCATTATAGAAACAATACACTTTAAAAAATATTGTACAATGCAAAAAAAATGTAATATTTTCATGCTCTTAGATGCATTTAATTAACAATTCATTTAAAATGTATTCTATTTTAAATATGTGTAGATATGATGTATTTCTAACAAATTTTGGGAGAAGCACATATGAATGATTGACCAGCTGCCGCCTATCTCCCTATTACCTAATAACCCTATCAGAGTTTTTTTTTGTTGTTTATTTTAGCAGGAAAGAGCACCACTTAAACAGGGAGCCAGGCGTCAGGTCCTGCCAAGGTTTTTTTTCTGCCATGTGGAGTTTTGTTTCCTTCTTTGTTTGGCTTGCTTAGTCTGGGACACATGGTTTCCAGCTTCCTCAGTTATCAGCTTTTTGCTCCTTTAGGCAAATTTTCCATCCCACCCTCCTCCCGGGGAGCACACGGTGACCATGCCAGACTACAAGCTCCACCCAGCCCTCGCCTTACAGGGGTTAATCCCCTAGGGCTCGGGCTCTGTGGGACTCTCTGCCTGCTTGTACGCCAAACATGCTTAATATTGGTTATTTAATGAGGAAGTGGGAACTCGTGAAATATATATATATATATATTAGTATTTAAAATGTAATAAAAAAACACATTATTGCAAAGTGCACTTTTTAAAAGTGTGCTTCGAAACAATGTGAAGAAGGCATACTACCTTTAAGTACACATAAGTGGTAATTTAATTAATATCATATATCCAAAAATATTTTTTAATATACAGTTTGATTTAAGATGTGAAGAACACTAGAAGTGCATATTCAATACGATTAACTAAGTTAATGTAAATTATAGTGTTAGTAAGTCATAATTATATTGATATTTTAAAACACAAGAACCTGATTTTCCAGGTTTCACAGCTCCAGCTCCCAGGCCACCACCTGGATATCTGGCACCTAAACCTAAAACAAACAAACAAACAAACCTTCAATATCAAGTGCTGTTGATAAATACATTTTGAGGGCAGTGCGTATGCATGATTAGCCATGGCTGGAACTGCGTTTCCTTATCAATCTAATTATGTCTCCTCCAATCAAAACCCTTAAATAAGCTTGCTTCCTTCCCTTCCACATTCATTATGTCGGCGTTCGCCGACCTCCAGGCTTGCCCTCTGCCCATATTTGCAATTTGCAACTTGTTGTTTATATACTAATAATCAGATTTTATTTTTATGTCATCTGTTCTAACCATGTGTACAAATTTCACCAAATCTTATTGCACTACTGGCAAAAAAACTGTTTAATGTCACATGATACCTCCACCCAGTCCTCCAACTCCTCCGCCAACACCTCCTGGTCCTACTCCTAGACCACCACCAAGACCTCCAGCCCCTCCTGGTCCTACTCCTAGACCACCACCAAAACCTCCAGCCCCTCCTGGTCCTACTCCTAGACCACCACCAAAACCTCCAGCCCCTCCTGGTCCTACTCCTAGACCACCACCAAGGCCTCCCCCGATTACTCCTCTTCCAGCCCCACCCAATGTTCCAGCTCCTCCGTAGCCTGATAACACAAAGAAAAAAACAGAAACAAACATTTGTGTTTAGAAATGTTGTCTAATCTACAAAGGATAGGTTATTGTAGCATTAGGGGGCTGATTTGATGGGTTTTACATACTTTTAGGTGGTTTTACTGCACCAGGACCATATCCAAGCCCTAAAAAAATAAATGCAAAAAAGTGTCAGTGATTATCTAAATTTCAGAAGTAAAAATGTCATTTCTTGGTTACACTATCAAAAACTGAATCTTCAACTTAAAATTTGGGTAATTTCTCTTGCATTGTTAACAAGGAATATACATATCAGCTCTTTGGGTGTCCCACATTACTCTGTGTTCCAGGTTACACCAATTAAGCCTTTTTTAAATTGTGTGAGGAATATGAGAGGTGTAAATACCCATATAGCACTTCAGAAACTTACCACCAATTCCAGGGCCACCAAGTCCACCAGCACCACCGTAACCACCTGGACCACCTCCATAGCCACCAGGTCCTGTTCCATATCCTCCTGGGCCTCCAAGCCCACCAAGTGTGCCTGCTGCCCCGTAAACTTTCATCAAAATAAAGAATTAGTTATTTAACAGTCTTTCCAGTTCAGTGTGTAAAATACAACCAAACAACATCTTAATTATAAGAATTGTGGATTAGCAGAAATGTTTTCTGGTACCTTTTCCTTGTTTGCTGCCCACTGCAGCCCCACTGGGAAACCTGAGGCCTGCAAAAAATGAAACATAAAATTCTCAGCAAAACAACACCTGCATATCAGGAACAATATATCAGGAATGTGGTGTTTTATTTTGATCTGAAAAAAATTTACCAGTCCCTGGTTGGATCCCACCGGCTCCTAAACCTCCTGCTCCTCCATAACCTACAATAGATTTACAAACCCACAAGTTAAAGCACAAGCTAATTACATTCTTATGTAAATAAGTACACTTTATTCATCTCCACCTCCTGGTAGAAAACCACCACCTCCAGGAAGAAGTCCAGCTCCTCCTGTTCCAGCTGGACCAGTACCACCTACACCTCCAACTCCAAGAGCTCCAGTTCCACCCGTACCACTGTAAACTAGAAGCAACACATTGATTGTGTTATAGTCCCCGTTTTGAAAACAGAAGACAAGCTAACGGTAATATTGCAAATCAAGATTTTCATTGTAAATCACATTTAGGGGGTTTTACTCCTCCTCCAAATCCTCCTGGAACTCCACCAACTCCTCCTGGAACTCCACCAACTCCACCTGGAACTCCACCAACTCCTCCTGGAACTCCACCTGGAACTCCACCAACTCCTCCTGGAACTCCACCAACTCCACCTGGAA
>JAUMHR010000081.1:10207088-10220408 GCA_032361145.1 Enteromius fasciolatus
GGGGTACCTTGAGCTTCAGAAAGCGACGCAAAGGGGTCTTGACCAAGCGTCAAAATGTGACGAGTTGGAGTGAGACTATGTTGCGCATAGCCAGACCTTCAGACTGACGGCTGAAGGTCTGGAATACATAGCAGCTTTCTTTGGCCAAGGCCCACCCATAGTGCCATTTGACCGTCATGTCAAACAACCAATCACAGTTCGTTTCATTCAGCATCACGTTTCGGGGCATGGAAATGTCCCCACAACAACGGACCAGCAAGATACAAGTCAGTCAGCATAGAAAACAGCCAGCTGCAATGCCAGCGTCTGTTGTTTCATGTTTGCAGCAAAAGCAGCTGATATCCCCTTCTCAGTTAGGTACTTCACTTGATAGATAGGAGGGGACACACAACTAGTAAAATTGGATCTGCTGGGAATCCTTCTAAATGCTCACAAAGGGTCGGCCAGACTCGTAAATAATACTCTTCCTAAATCCTGTCGGCAAACAGGCTAAAATATCTCTTTTTGTCTCCACTAAGTGCCTTAAACAAAACTCCTGGACATCTCTTTGTCTATGCCATGAACCTTGCATACTGTACTTTTGAGAATCCAACGTTTAACTGATCTTAATAAATGCTCATTGTCATTCATGTAAACACAACGTTTTTTTCTTCCGCAATCACATGTCTGCACTTTGTCTCCCGGCGGACCGAAAATAAACGTGACACTCGTGTCCCCCGGATAAAATTCAACCATTCAGATGACAACTTCGCAGACCTGAAGTGTTTCCAGTTAAGTGTACCATATGCATCAGATGTTTAGCCAGCGTTCCGTGGGCATGACACCTGAGGCTGAGACTAGTTTCTGCAAAACACAATGCTAAGGGAAGCGGGTTCTATGTAGGAATGTCTGTTTTTGTTTTAATCTGTGTGACTCCGCCCATTGTCAATTTAACCTGTAGTAACTTGACACCCCAGGATGCCCTTTGGCACAAATCAAAGCATACTGCAAACTTGGAAGTGAGCAAACGTCTCAGGTTATGCATATAAATGATGATCTGATGATATTTGAGGGATGATGTTTCGCGAGAGCTTTTTATCGAACATCTCAGTGCAGCTACGTTTCCCGGCGGACTGTCCTGAGATTGGTGTTCGTGGGAGATGCTCACGCCCCGTAACTGCTGTCAAATGATTAATCGCGATTAATCACAACCAAGAAAGTTTTTGTTTATATGTATTACGTATATATAAAGACACACACATACAGTATATCTTAAAATCTTAAAAATATCTTAAACATATTTACATGTATATACATTTATATATATTATATGGACCAAATTATACATATTATATTCTTATATTTTGTATTATATATACAAATATATTTTACATAAATATATATATATATATATATATATATATATATTTATATATGCATTTGATTGTATTTATACATTTATACATAATATACACATTGTGTAAACCATTGTGTTTTGGGAACCGTTACCAGTTGTTCTAGGCCCAACTCTTGCAGAAAAAAATATTTGTATGAGTTATACAGTGTCCATGAGATGCAAAGTGTTTGTCCCAGGGGGGCAGTAAAGGAGAGATGGAGCACTAATATTTTTTCTTAGCTTTACTGCACTTCATTTTAATGGATGTGAAAAATGAACTTCCCATCTCCTACATAATGTATGAGACATGACTCAATCTTGACTGAGATCTACACACGAAGATGAATATGCAGTCACACACTTGGTGCGTCTGCTGAGGGAAATTTTTAAACCACAGTTGTGTTCTCATTCTATGAATATGAGCCTAGCTCTGTTGTTAAAATGTTGTGCAGTGGCGTGACAGATCTGGTTTTAGATGTATGCTATTTGTTTTACATGATGCAACTCTCATATGCTGTGTTGGAGCAAAAATACAGTTAATTCAATTACAGAAAATAGGATTCCAGTAATTTCTTGAATATATGTGGATATTTATAGTACTTGGATTTCAGTAGTCTGCTGAATGCATTTTAGGGTGCATTAAACACCAACAATAGCAAAGAGCATTTGCTTCACTTCAAAAAAGTCACCACATCTGCCTCTTACAACATTAGGAAAATAAGCTTTCTTCTCTACCCATTTTCTCCTCTCTCTCTCTCTCTCTCTCTCTCTCTCTCTCTGTCACATGCACACACACATAGCTCTCCATCTTGATCTTCATCTTTTTCTTTACATATCTCTTATTTAGGTCCATTTATTCTTGCTGTAGCAAGAGTAGCTCAGTGGAGAATAACATTTCTATCGTTATTTTTCCTGTTTTTTTCTTTCATGAAACACAAAAGACAAATCTATGGTGTCCTGGTCACTACTTTTCATACAATTACATTAAATGGGAGACCGAAGCTTTTAAAGGGACAGTTCAGCCAAAAACTGAACTCGGGGGGTTGATGATTTTTAGCTAGACCTGAGTCATAAAATACAAATCAGTCCATTTTTGAGAATAAAAAAATATTGAGTAATCATATTGAGTAACACAAAATAAATACCCACCTCCTAACTGAAGCCTTATTCAATCACGCAGTGAAACTGCAACGGCCATTGGTCACTGCATTGGTTTTTAGATAAACCAATCGTCAGGACGCCGTGTTAGAGTGACCAATGACCGCGGCTTCCGTCGAAGCCTGCCAGAATGGGCGGGCCGAGCATGTATATATGGTGGCCACTTCGCCGGCGGAGTTAGATTCTTCTCCTTCAGCAACAAAGCCTTTGCTGGTCCTGACTGGAAGTCTGATCATCGCCTTGCAGCTGGATAAGTTCCCCTGCCTCCCTTCGCTCGCCTGTTTCCAAAGTTTTGCACGGAGTTCCAACACCAGGACGGCAGAACTATGGGTTTGTCTTTTGCTCTGCCGGTTATTATGCAGGAGTAAATAAGCCCTTTCAAGCAGCTTATCCTCCTCGGCTGTCTGAGCAAAAATGAATAATTAAGCAGTCGATTTGAGGGCTTGCATGCCAGCACAATGCTCACGTTTTCCCCTTCCCTGCTGCTCTTTTATCTGCCGGTGCTAACAAGGGAATCAACGACCCCGTAATATCGAGCAGGTTTGTTCCTTGCAGCGGATAAAAAGCTGTAAATAACTACAGAGCGGGCAAGTCTCGCCAGTCGCGTCACCCCGCAAACTACTCTATTTCTATCCTCTACCTCGCCAATTTCCAGGTATTATACACATTATAGCCTCAATAAATGGGTCTGTGAAAAGGCTCCCGTGCAGCACGCTGTTTAGCGCCCAGGGTGGAAAAGACGCAAACGGACAGGCTGCTTCCCAGTCTAGCCGTGCTCGCTTGTTGACTCTTTCACGCTCTGATGTACTCCCCTTCCCAAGGCAAAAACTGTGTTTCACGGTTGAGATTGAGTATGCTTAAGTGAATTATGCCGACACAATCCGCCTCCTCATTGTGTTTCATGCGAGGATTAGTGCACCTCGTTACCGAACTGCAGAGGTGGTTGAAGTACACAAATCAAGTACTTCAGTAAAAGTACAGATACATACTATAAAATATTACTCCAGTAAAAGTAAAAAGTACTCCTTTTTCAATTTTACTCGAGTGAAAGTACTCGGTTTTTTATGTACTGTCGCGAGCGAGCCAACACAGACACAGCGGGGGTGACGTCATGCCTCGGAGAGGCAGTTTTTATTAAATAAATACAACAAAATAAAGTGTCCAGGGGAAATAAAGTGTCCAAAATAAAAGGGAAACTGGTGTCCTCATTGTGCTGCTTGGGTTCGGTGACGGTCAGGCAGTGTAGAGGGGAAAGGGTTCCGGGAAGGGGCGGAGTACATGCAGCTCCGGCTGCTCGCATCTTGGCGGCTCGCCCCTCTCTCGCGGCAACGTCTTGGCGGCTCCGGTGCCTCTTGCACCTCTCGTGGCTCGCTCTTCGAACAGCTCACTTTCTGGACGGCTCATTCCTCCCATGTCAGCTCCGCTTCGCTCCGCCGCCGCCTTCCCGGACCCACGAGGACACCAGTGTGCATGCATGGGGAAGAGACCGGTCTCCCGAGGGCCGCGCATAGTCCTTTTAACGGCGGCGGTAATGAGGCACCATTAGTCTCCGGTGCGCCTCATCACATGCCGCCAGACGTGCACAGTCCTGCGCCCCTCCTCTCATCCGCCCACTCCCGTCGGGAACCTGGAGAAGGGCGGCGCCAAAGTACGGGGGAGGCGATGATTGGCCTACGAGGCCGGCTGCCTCATCACAGTACTTAAGTAAAAAAGTACTGATAGATGTATTTTGCAATTTTATACAGTCTACTTAATTTTATATAGCACATATTTTTTTATAATCTTACAGCTCAAAATACCTGATATTTGTGACAAGCGTGATGTAGTAATGTTCACTGTGAAGCTTACACTGCAATGTACCTGAGAGAAAACATATTTGAGCATCTAATTTTCACCAGTAAAAAAAAGCCGTTTTGAAGCTTAGGCTGTTGTTTTGCAGAACGTCACAGAACGTTATTTATGGCGTGAGAATAAGTTAGGAAAAACATTTGAAGGAAAATATTACATTTTTTTCCTCAAACCTTGTCTATGTTGTAAACACTCTTAGCTAAATGCCCCCAGAGGGTATTACTACCCACTTTGATAATTGCTGTAGATACCTGAATATCAAATCCTTTCTTTTTCCCCTCAGATGTTATATATAAAAAATATCTGGACATCTAAAAGTGACTAACATATAACTTGTTAGCTAAACAATCAGCACGTACTTATTTTCAGTACATGGTTATGCATAAACATTCATATCTGTCTACTCTGCTAGTTTGATCCAAACAATTTAAAAATGTATACTGTTAATAAAGAATATAAACACAGACGTAGGGCATTTTAATAAAACTGCTAACGTTACAACAGCAGGGAATATGGACGTTATGTGACCTGGAGACACTGATGTTGATGTGTGGGCTTAAATAGATCACCCTTTACAGCAGTGTATAAAACTGACAGTTTTTACCTAAATACGATTTTCAGTTAAAGTTGGTAACTATACGTATCGTCAGTCGTGTGCGCCAGTTGTTCGGTTCACTGGAGACTTGCTCTGAACGGATCAGTGAGCTGTCGAATCTAGAACAGCTTCAATCGGATCGTTCCAATTCGAGAATGAATCGTTTGGTTTGATTTGCAAAACGATTGAACAGGTTCATTAAAAATATTCTGTTTGTTAAAGAATCGCTGCGTCTCGGAGCGCGTGATATATGAGTAACGATATGTTTTATGAAATGTAGTGAAGTAAAAAGTACGATCCTTTGCTTAGAAATGTAGTGAAGTAAAAGTTGATGAAAATAAAACTACTCCAGTAAAGTACAGATTCTTGAAAAATATACTTAAGTACAGTAACGAATTACAACTACTTTGTCACTGTCCACCACTGACGAAGGGGAACAAACAGATGATCACAGCCACACCACTTGCTACAATGGAGACGAGGAGAAGCAACACTGGAGCTGGAGCACACGCAGGAGTTCGAGGAGCCTTCTGTAAAGGAACAGGTAAGGACCGAGATAAGTGCAGCAGCTAGAAGCATTAGTGATAGTCCACCTTCGAATCAACAAGCTCGGACCCGGAGTGCTGTGTGGTGTGGGCATTTTAGGAGTGTTTGATGAGGGAGATTATGAGGTTCAGGTGGTGGTGATAGGTGATTGCAATCACTATGAGTGAGGGTAAAGGCCAGCGTGGGTGTGACAATGATATAATTTTTGGAAGGAAATGAGGCTAAATAATGACAGGCCTTTCTTTTATCAGTGACCTATTCTGCTAAAGTCAACAAATGAACTTTCCCTTTTCCATTTCACTGACACATAAATCTACATTTATACAGGGCTCTTAGTTTCTTGCAAAAATAAACGTGTCCTCCTCCTGTAAGGGCTTTTGTTAACGACTGATGATTAATGTGCAGCATTTTCATTGACATGGAGCCTAATGCAGGGACTCTGAGGCAATTATCAGACTCCCCGGCCGCGATGGAGGCAAGTTGGTCAACTGAAAGGAGATTTCCCCTGTTGCTAAAGATGTGGGATTTGAGACTTTCTATAAAAATGTGTTAAATGGGTGTTAGACCGTAAAAAAAAAAAGTTACAATGGAATTAGACACATATACTGTGAACATGTACATAGTCACTTTTTTTTTAAACAATAACAAAACAACAAGTTTTAACAGATATGAACAAGCTTGTGCAAATGATATGCAAGTGGGGCTATTAGAGGTGTTTAGTGAGTTGCTAAAAGGCTTTTATCAGCATCAACAAATTTACAGTGAAAGAATGTTATTGTAATATAATCTAGTGTTTTTTTTAGTTATTTATTAATTTCAACTTTATTAAAATTCACTGGGTTCCCAATAGATTAGAACCATCATTCAGAAGCATAGAAGCTGATCTGGAGTAATCTAGCGTGTTTGTAAAAATATCTTGAAGACTTTGAACTGTTGCATCTGAATGAAGTCAGTCCGCTATTAACAAAAATGAATACAATGTGGTAAAATGGCTTGATTTTAATGTTAACTAATGCATTGATAATATTAACAAATGAGACTTTATTGTAAGATGATTTTGTAGTTCATTGCCCTTGCATGATATGTAATGTGATTATTCAGTCATATATTTTAAATACAATACAGTGCTGGTTTCATACTGTAATTTAGTTTTTTTTCATATGGATTTGCATGACTAACCTCCAGTATTCAGTTCAACATAGGACAATACTATTAATGTAAGGCTTTGACCTCAACTGTTTATTCTGACCTCTGCTGCTCTTTCCCTTTTTATACCATTCATTGGTCTTACTTTCAGAGGGTTTCTCATTGCCTTTTTTCATTCATCCTCACACATCTTCTTTTTCACACTTTTTTTCCCACTCCGCCCCTCTTTTTTTTCTTCTTCTTCTTCTTTTTCCATCATCAGCTCCAGCAAGCTCTGAAGTCTTAATGATATTCTGAGAAAGATGCCCACTGGGCTTTATTTGTTTTTGTTCTTTGCTCTATTTTCCCTGGAACAAAACCATACTGACTGATGCCAAACAGATGAACTTGTGTTGTGCATGCTACTCAACGTGCATCACTCATATCTCCACATCTCGGTTAAAGCAAAATAAAACAAATATTTACTTCTTGATATCTTTGTTGGGTTCATCTGTATGGGTGTAATGATTCTGAGGGATGACGAGGAGAGGCGGATCCAAATGCAAGCTTCTTTATTTATAAAACTCAGTGTACAAACAAGCAGGGTCGAAAACACAGCAAACAGGAGCAATGGAGGCAATGGCAAGAGAATAATCCAAAGAGCGGAGCAGAGGTCGGGTGAACAGCGAACAGTATCCAGAAGGGCAATGACAAGAATAAATATCCGAAGCAGGCAGGGTCAGCAACAGTAAATCCAACACAGAAAACACAGGGAACAGGGAAGGGGGCAGAGGAACTAATGGGCAGCCATGGCGGTAAATAACGTGGGAGGAGACAAATGTTCATAATAACTCCTGAACAGTGAACAGAGAGACAGACAAACAATGAGCATAGTCCAGGCTGGAGTGCCCTCTGGAGGCTTCCGAGGGCAACTCCAGTGAAGCTTGTGACAATAGCTCCTATCACCACTGGCTCCGTGACCTCCTAAACTATTTTTAGACTATTTTAGACTTTCATATACTGTATAAAAAATTGGAGTAGTGTAGACTTGTAAAAGAGTGTTTGTTGCATGATTCCTTTACACATTTGGCTTTACTCAAAGATCGTATGCATGAGTGCATCACAAGGAGCATGTTTATATGCAGATTTCTACATTGTTTGTCAAATCACCCAATTTATTGGTGTACACAAAATAACAAAACCAAAGCTGGGTTGCCAGGTCTGTAAAACAAAAACCCTTTAATTTCATTGTAGCAAAAAAGCATTAAAATCAGCTTAAGTTGATGTGTCCAGAGTTGGTACACAATGCAACTGGATTTTTTTAGCAAGTACTCCTCTGGGAATGGGTTAAATGTGGGCATAAAGGGATGCACATGGCACACAGCATTCAAATGATGCTTGAATGGTATTCAGAGGGCTCATGTGTGCCAAGAACACATTCTCCACACCATTACACCACGAGGACCAGCCTGTGCTGTTGACAGAAGGGAGGATGGATCCATGGATTCCGGCTGTGTACACCAAATTCTGACCCGACCATCTGTGTTTCACAGCAGAAATCGAGATTCACAAGAAGAGGCAATATTTTTCTAATTTCCAACTCTGCCCAGCAGTCCAGTGGACCATGTTCTTGCTGACAGGAGTGTCATAGTCTTCTCCTGCTGCAGGCCAATCATTTCAAGAAGGAACATGCTGCACATAGAGAGATGATGTGAGAATGAGTTGTAAGAGGGCTGTTTCAGTACAAACCATATCAAGTGGATTCTGGAAATCAATGATTAGCATCACTGGCAATAGCTTAATATACTGTACAGTAAACATTTTAAAGCATACCAACTCTGAAATGAAAAGCTGGGAAATGGTGCATGCTTATGCGCGTTCCACAATTTTTAACTTGAGTGTTCTTAACAAACATGTTTGATAACCAAATTGAAGCACTACACTACCCACAATTCTGAATGGAGGTAAACGCATCAGAAAACAGTCTAATATCTAATGACAGCTAGTTGACATGAAGTTGCAAAGTCGCTTACTGTTAGAATGTCTAAAGTGGGATAGCAAAATATAGTTTTGTTAGTAATATGCATAATATGCATAGTTAATAATGATATTTGGTCCTTAAAGTAATCCTTTACCATACATTTTTTTTTATAATTCCACAATAAAGAACATACTGTTATTTCTATTTATTATTATTATTATTTTGAATTTGTGGACAAAGTGAACTGGAAAAATACAGGAAAGAACCAAGTCTCCTAGAAACTGTGCCTGACCAGACCTGGCAACAGTAACCAATAGACAACTGAGTTTAAATGAAAGGTCAATTGCATTATGATGCAAATTAGTTGAACTGATTCCTACGGCACACAAGAAGTGCAGGTGCAAGTGATTTTGACTGAAGAAAGTTTTACCTGTGCAGATGCCAGACTGTTGAATTATCTTTTATAAAATGTGATCAATAAAGGTATCATACCGTCAACCTCTATCAACACATGATGCAATGAAAAAATAAATATTTTAGCGGCTAACACATTTGATTTCAATTACAACCATCACACCAACTCTTAGTAAGCGCTGGCACATCATTTAGAATTACAAAGAGCTTTTGCACTAAGCCACTGGCCTGGAGGGTTTTAATTAAAACTATAAATACTCCTACATGACACACTAATAATGCAACATAGCTCTATGCATGATTTCCCCATTGTAAACCTTTTAAGATTTCACATGGCTCTTCCCTAGACTAATATGATGCTCTGGGCATGAATCAATTGGTTTTTAATTGGCATGCAGTGCAAGGCACATCTCAAGACTTATTATTAATACTTCAAAAAACACACGGATGATTACTGGAATATTTTGTTCTAATGTCTGGCACTAGAACAGACTCAAAAGATTCATGATGAGATAATAAAAACTTCTAATGTTAATGCGTAATGTAACATTGTCATGTCTTCCTGTTCAGTCTTTTTTTTTGTTTTCATTTCGATGTACACGTGTCTTGCCTTGTTTAGAGTCCTGCCGCCATCATTAGTGTTTCATTTAGCCCAGCTGTGTGTCCCAGGTGTTTTGTATTACCGTTTGTATTCAATCTGTGTCCTTTTGAGTTTTGGTTGTGAGTCGTTGATTATGTTATGATGTCTCTGCTTGTCCGTTCAGCTGCCTATGGTTCCGGTCTGTTTAATTATAAGTTGATGTCTATTGGAATTCACGTCTCCCTGCTATCCTTATCCGCTGAGAAGTGCACCACATCGTCACACTGTTAATGTAAGTTCACCGTTGTTGATATATTTCAGATATATTCTTATTTGACTGATATGCAGTATTTTGGAGCAATAAGTTATGTTAGCCAACTACTGTATGATCACAATTTCCATCATTATCAACAATTAACTATTACTTTTCCATCAATACATTACTCATTTACTGCTTATCAATAGTTAATAAGGTAGTTATTAAGATCATGAAGAATAAGGCATTAATATGTGCTTATTTACTACTACTAAATATTCTAGTAATATAGTAGCAACTAAGACACCCTAAAATAAACGTGTGACCAACGCTTCGTGTTTGTAAAATATGTAGGCTTACTTGTCATTTGTGACCATGTTTTTTCATTTGTTCATTGATTTTCTCACACCTGTCCCTTGTTTTACTCCTCATTTTTGGTGCATATTTTGCCTTCGTTTAGTTCAGCTCTTTGCCTTGACTTGTTTAAACTAATAGTTTCTCCTGTGGCTTTCTTTTTATTTTATTCCTTGAATTTTCTTTGTTTTGTTTAATGAAGTCGCATTAAGATTCTGCCTTCTCATCCTCATGTCCCTGGCATGCTATGAAAGTTAAATTTAATCAATTTTAATGTCAACACAACACGTTTTATCAGCTATTTTGAATTGTACACATGCAAGAATTGAATAAACAGGTTTACTGATTATATAGACTGTACGTTAAATACTGTATGTTGCTGAATGTGTTAATAAACATGCATGTTTATGCATCTTTTTTTTTTTTTTAATGGCCCACTTTTCCAGAAAAGCTATTTGTATGGACTGCATGACCTTAACATGCTTCATTATAGCAAATTATATGAACTAAGGAAGGATTTAAAATAGACTAGAATATTTGGGTATCTTAATTATACATTTAACAGTTATGTCCCACTTTACCTGAATCAACTTCAGCGTGTTACAAATTAGCAGCATTGTAAGTGTGTATGTGCGTGAATACTATACGTTAATGTGATTTAAAAAAATTGTATCTTTCGGTTATGCTGTTCTGAGTAGTTTATTGCTCCAAAAAATCATATTATGCATTAGTTAAGCAGTGAGTTACATCATTGTTTGGGAAAATTACCTCTTTTCAGGACAAAAACATGGATTTTATAACCGGTACAGTTATGGTAAACACAAATTTGCGTATAGAGCTCTTCTTGAAAGCAGATTGCAAATGAAAACACATTTTCAACCCACGAGAGTACCGTTCAATGTTCATGGCGCAAAACCTAAAACTTGCATTAAATCAGTTCGGCGCTCCATTGTAGTCAGTGCACAGATGTGATTTACGCAGATCACCCACCATAATGTTAAATCTCAAAAAGTGTATTTCCAAATAGCTGACTGTGCTTGACAAAATATCTCATCACAGAAGTGCTGCCGTTATATGACGGCTAGAAAATGGATCTGAAACCAAACGGCTCACACTGCAGACTTTATGACCGAATTTATATTTCTGATGATAATACTTCGCATTTCCAGTTCTGCGCCTGTCCGGTTCTGAGGTACTGATGGGAAAGAAAGAGCCAGCGGAAAATGTAATGGCACCATCTGATTCTTTAATCAGCGCTGGGATGAGAGGAGCTAACGGTCTTTGAGGGGCGTACACCATCCGTGCTGTGAATTTATGTGTACACATGATTAAAGATGGCAGAAACAGAACATAACCAAACCGTTATTTGCTATCACTGTAATGTTTTTGCTATATCTTAATTGGATTAAAACTTTATTTCTAAAATGTCATGTTTTGCTAGCATATTTTAAAGAAAACATATTGACTTAAATTTCTTTAACTTTATCTTTAACAATTTAGATAAGGAACCAGTTTTCACTATTAACTAGTTGCTTATCATCATGCATATTACTAGCATAATGGCTGTTTATTAATATTTATAAAATGTATTTTTCTGCATGACAATATTTTAGATCCTTAGATCCTTCCACATATCACATAAATAAGCTTAAAGGTCACATATTTTCAAATCTGATGTTTCCTGGCTTTTTTCATGAAAATTGATGTCTGGGGGCCGTGCAACGACAATATAAGTTTCAATCCACAGTAAACTGCATAAAGTAGCTGTGATTTTTCAAGAGCTGTTGTAACTTCTGTAAAAATGTGATGTCCGATCTACTCAGTCACCGCCTTCAGTTATGACCCGAGCACCACCCACCGTGACATTGATGAGCAACAACACAAATGGAAACATGTCAAAAAGGTTACCTTTAACAGACGAAACCAGAAACATTACAATCTCACGATCTGACAGGATTGTGGCCTATGAGCAGAACCTGATTTTGCTGAGTTCGGTGTGTCCCTGGGTCAACATCTTTGTTGACCCTGGAACAACATTGAATGAACATTGTGATTAGCCAATCAGATTTGAAGAACCAGTTAATAGTTTTTGTGAAATTTAGGCTTACAATCAGTGTTTGGTGCTTGTACATCAGTGTCAGTCGTCTATCATTTCCTCTAATTTTAGGCATTACTCATGGGTAGGGTTCGGTTTAGGTGTAGAGATATGGTCAAAACTAAAATTTGGGAATAAAATGTTGTTCCAGGGTCAACAAAATGGAACATGCCTAACTCAGAAAAATCAGGACGTGCGTTACTATGAGTCACATGTAACGTATAGTAAAGACAAACTCATCTTGTCTATTTAGTTATGATGAAGATGTAAACATTTCAGCAGGCAATTATTTTTACAGCCAGTTTATCACAAGAATGCATATACAATTACACAATTAGATATAAAGTTTGTTATTTTAAACACATGCACACAGACATTATTTCATAAACAACATAGTTGTGAGATGCGATAAAAATGTAGGTGCGCCCATAACAACAAAGCACAATGCTTCATTAAAACTTTTTCTTATATCCAGCTTGTTTTATCGTGTTTAACCACAGCTGTCATGATTTTTGGTTGGCAGTGGCATTGGTTATGTGATCATATTTCTAATTTGAGACTGTATTATGTCGATTCTGGCACCAAACATCACAACAAGATGATATTTTGGGCTCCTTATGTAGCCAAATCTGTGCTCCGCCTCTAGTCTTCCCTTTAGCTGCGACCCAAATCGCTTACTTGTGCACTATTTTATGAAATTTGGTAGTATAAATAGTGTGAGTAGTGCGTTCACGCTGAAAATTCCAAAGAGTACCCGGATGAAACACTCAAATAAACAAAAAGTGTGTAATGTTGGACACTTTACACACTCAACAGTCGCAGCTTTCTTACATAGCGGAAGGGCTATCAGGTGCAAAGGTTGCATGAGCAATTTATTAGAAAATGGTGGACGACACTATCATATCATGATACTGGCGTCCTGGCCAAATTCCCACTGGCCCTTGTCTATCATGGCCTCCCAATAATCCCCATCCACTGATTGGCTGTATCTCT
>JAUMHR010000081.1:10220508-10231457 GCA_032361145.1 Enteromius fasciolatus
CCCCACATGATTGTAAAGCGCTTTGGGGTGTATGGCAATACACAGTAAAAGCGCTATATAAGTGTAATGAATGAATGAATGAATTAATTCATACAAATGACAGGTACTATTGATATAAATAACAAAAAGAATAAATTCATCTTTGATAGAAAAACAAATAGTTGTTTTACATTTGCTAAACTTCATATGCCATCGACTGGGAAATATTTTGAATTTCTGTTTAGTAAAAAAACTTTAGTATTCCATTTGGGACGATACTAAATACAGTACGATTGATTGCGTAGTGCATAGTACTTAATTTGGGACACATCTTTTGTTTTGTATCCAGCTAGCGCTGTGACATGATTGTGACGATGTTACATTTGATTGGCTTGGTTGAGGGGGGGGTCCTCCCAGTGTAGCGGTCGCTAGCGATGCAGTTGTGTCCAGGCACCGCTACCACTTGGCAGGGAGGTCCTGTGCTCCCGTCCCGGGCCTCTAGGCAATTCTCGGTTCCGGTCAGCAGTGCATATAAGGCCTGCGAAGAAGCGGCATCTGCAGTACACGCTATGGCGTTGTTGCAAGTCCTTCAGGCCAAGGCACTGAAGGATCTGCACAAGGGTGGTCATGACCGGGAAGTTCTCTGTGAAGGACGCGTATTTTCATGTCTTGATTCTTCCGTACCACAGAGGCAGACCCAGCCTTAGCTTTGCTCTGTCCCGTCTGAGCACTAAGATGCTACGTTGACCAGACACAAAGCTTCAGGACCTCAGACCAGCTGTCTGTCACGGAGGCTGGCAGAAGGGGAATGCCGTCTCCAAGCAGAGGATGGCCCACTGGATATTGGACGCCATCACCCTGGCCTACCAAGCACAGGGTGTGCCCTGCCCCCTCAGGTTACAGGCCAGCTCAAAAAGGAGTGTGGCATTGTTCGAGGCGCTGCCACCTGCTCTAACACATTCGCTAGATTCTATAGCCTTCATGTGACAACCGGTATCCTTCTGTGTTCTCACCTCAAACGGGGAGAGGCACTGAGAGGCCCAGTTTTGGGTTGGCTTGTTAACTACTCCAGAGTGTCCATACAGTAGACCCTGTTGAGTTCCTCCATTCCCTCAGCAGTCAGATGTGGCGGAGCATCTGGGGCCAGGATCCATGTGGAGTTCTTGAAAGGACTCCATGTGCATATTCCACGGTTAAGACCTAGAGCCTGTGTTTCCCTGGCAGACCTTCTACTACCTTAAGAGGGTTCAATTACCTCCAAATTTCCAAAAGCAGTGAAATACTGGGAAGGCTGGACTTCTGTATGTCTCTGTTCAATAGAACGGGGACATTCCCAGTGTTCCAGTTTACTGAATGGGTAGTTTTTTGATAACAGTAGATGGCCTCTTGTGGTGAGCCCCAGCCTATGTCAGACAGAGGGGGCTTGGAGTCTCCCACAGGACACTGGAAGGGGCAGCGTCCATGGCGTTTTGGTAGGGATCCCAATTTCGTCTGTCATATCCGACGTGACTCAGAGTGACCAACTGAAAGGGAATGTCTCGTACTGTATGTAACCCTTGTTCCCTGAAGAAGGGAAAAGAGACGTCACGTCCCGTCACCAATGGTGCTGTACCACCACTGAGCTGCTGGGTCACCGGCTCTGCTCCTCAGCGAAAACCTAAATATGCTCTGTACCAGCTGCTCATTTATACTCATGCTGTGATCAGCTGCAGCTGGATGCAATCAATGCATGCCACTGTTCACTAGCTTGTTTTAATACACTTGAAGTGGATTAGTCACTTGAAGCGAGATCCCAGTTTCGTCAGTCATATCTGACGTGACATCTCCGTTCCATTCTTCAGGGAACGAGGGTTACATACGTAACCGAGACGTTCATGCTGCTCCTTCTCATTAAAAATGCATCCAAGTAGTCCACATGATTCATGTGCATGGAAGGTAAATGGAAGGTTTGATGTAGCTCAATGCATCTCCAGGTGCATATCCGTTTTGGTTTATGAGCTGTGTTCTACCAATCATCTGATCCCATCTCCAGCTGAAGCACGCTCATCCATTACGCTGAAAAATAGATGAATGTTGCTTCCTTATCTGTGTAATCCTGACAGAAGCTCAGCCCCTCCCTGTGAGATGAAGGCAGAGACGGCTCACTCTAAAGGGAGATCTATGGCAGATTGCTTTGCTCTTTCCAGCTAAATGCTGTCCTCAGAAATCCTGCCTGCCTGGGAAAACAGGCAACAGCAACATCACAAGATTCTTGATAAGGCTGTGTGGGGTCTCTCAATTTTGCAATGCTTTCCAGATTTGTTTTTATTTCTTAGAATTTCTTAGGAATGAACATGTTAGAGACAGTGTGTAGTATGAAAGTACACTATATATATATATATATATGTATATTAGTGTTTTCATAATTTCTTAATCATAATTAATCGCATCCGAAATATAAGTTTTTGTTCAGATAGTGTATGTGTGTGTACTGTGAATATTTATTGTATAAACAAATACACACACATACAACATAAGGGCGTTACACATAAAATATATGTTTTGACAATATTTACATATATTTACATGTATATAATTTATATTATATGTAAATATATTTAATATATAAAAAAAAAATTGTTGTTGGAAAATGTATGTAGTGGGGATGGCACGGTTTATGAAAAAAAAACCGAACTGTTCGGCATGCATGCATTGTCCCTAAATGTTCCACGGAGCTCATTCAGAAACACCCAGAAGCTGGCCAGACAAGGTAACTATTATATGCCAAGGGAATAATAATAAAAAGTGTCCAGCTTACTAGACATATGGATGGAGGAGGCCAAATATGGATGTTTAGTTGTGCAGAAAGTGCCTAAAGCCTTCAAAATATCTCTGGACTTTTCCTTCAAATGTTTTAATTTTAATGCTTTGCTATAACTTTTCAGAAGATATTTATTTCAAGCTGTAAATTATTCAGCCAATATCTCAAGACCACAGGCAAAATGTTTTGTTTCTATAGAACTTTATTTTATGTACTCGTACATTTTTAAATCCTCTATGCTTGTATCTAAAGACATCTCAGATGATGCTCTCTTTTATACATAACAATATACAGTACATTTGTGGCAAACATTAGCAAACACAACCCACACTTTGTGCTTTACCTTTTTTCCCTGTATTTTTGGTATGTTTTAACGTCACGAACAGACAAACATTTGCAATATTTCATACACTGGCATGCGCACAATGATCTAGACCTTTTTGAAGTCAAAACAACACCAAACAACACCCTTTTTTGTGGTGTGTTCTGCAACCTTTAAAATTAGCATTTTTATGCATTCATTTATTGGTTTTATTCTCACACATACGGTTTTGTCAGTCGTATGCAGTTTTTTTTTTCTTTTCTTTTTTGTGGGTTAAAAAGAAAACATAAAAAGGGCTCAAACAATAGGGGGTGTAGCTGTTGGTACGCCAGGCAACATCTTAAACAGACCTGCCTGGCGGGAGAGCGGGCCACGAATATGTGAACATCTGAAAGAAGCTGAAACAGATGCAGTGCCTTACAAAATATGCGCTAAACAGTTCTTCTCGCTGGCCTATTTCAGACAGTTACAGTACTCTGTATCATCAGATTTTCTTTCTTTTCGAACCTGCTTCCAGGCTTCATCTGACTCATTTAAAATATAACATAGCCTGTGTTTTGATGCACATTCTCCATTGCACATAATGACATACATATCACATATACATCTCTTTTATTTCTCTGTGTGATTGTGAAAATACAGAGTAAACTTCAAAACACCATTTTGTTCAATTAAATAAGAGATTTTACATACACCATACATTCTTTACTGGGTACAATCGCTCAATCTCATATGAAATTGTAACTATTTTATGAGGTGGCGAATTCATATGAATTTGTATGATGTTAGACAAAAATAGCATGTGATCCAGCTCTATCCTCACACATAAACATAACTGGGTTGTAAGTACATTATATTAAAAATGAGACCAGACAATTTCATATGAATTAGCCACCAAATCGTCAAAATAGTTATGAATTGCGTGATTGTGTTGGGTACAATGATAAATGATCCTTCTTCGTGTTTAAATTTAAGAATATGTACAATGTAGTTTTAATACATATTTTCATTATAATATAGTTAACTTTTGCAATATATATATATATAACAAAAGCTAATTAGAAAAACAAAATCATAAACAAGAGTTTTATGTTTCTGCCAATAATTCGTTTTCTTAAGTTTTAAAGGACTGTTTACCTTTATGAAGATATAACATATAGCACAACACATTTTTATTTATGTCTAAGGGTTTTATCAGAAAATTTATCAAACAAAAACAAACAAAGGTCTATATTTTGAATATCCATGGCGTTTTTGTCAGTTTTAATGATACTTGAAACCTAAACCTTTGGCTTTAGTCTTTCGTTATCTGAAATCATCAGTAGGTGTGAAACTGTGCACTGCATGAGTGTATAAATAATAAATAAACATGTCAAACACGATAGCATAACACTGATCTCGAGCTACAGCTTGCTGCTTGACTTTAATAAATAGCAAGACATGAGCTTTTCCTTTAACACAGAAAAGAGAATCAGATGATCTCATCCAATCAGAGAAAGACAGGATAATTTAAGAAAAAAGAAAAAGAAAAAAAGATTTTCTCATTATTTTTTGACAGTTACAAGGAATATTGCAGAATATTGAAAAATGTACCAATGTGAAACTGCTGAGAGCCATACCTCTGAGAGATGTGAGTTGAAACCTGTGTTATGGGCATGGAATTTGAAATGAACATTAGCTGCTGCATCCCATAGTCTAACTCTGAGGCCTGTTTCACACCGCATGCACAAGCAGAGCAGCAGCAGCAGGAACGTTAACTCTGATAATGGCCATAAATTATACACTGGTCATCAAGAGAGCTGCAGATGTGATGGCAGATCCCAGAAGACCCTTTTGCCTTTTTGTTGCCTTTTTGTTCTCCGGTGTAAACACACCTGCACCACTGCATAAAAAACTTTTACAATCCTGATCATTTGAATTTACATGAGGACCGGAATCATATTTATATCTCTAAAGTAATTAATTTACACAGAATGGATCCAAAATTATAACAAAATAACAGTCTAAATTCAGTTTAGATTTACTGAATAGGAACTATCATTGTTATGCCTGTTAGTTTGTGTCAAAAAAGGGTCCCTTATATTAAGTGTCCCTAACACCAGTGTACTTCCATAGTAACTAGATGTGTATCTAGTATGTAACCACAGTGTAAGTACACACTGGTACATAGTATCTACAGCTGTAATATTTCTGTAACTACACACATGTAACACCCCTCAGAATGGTGTGTGTGAGTACAAATGTGTAACAGGACATTGGTAACAACACTTTTTTCACTTCACTAGTAGTCATGTAACAGGAATTACAGAGCTATATTTGTAACAGCAGTATGTATAAGAGTAACTGGAACAGAGGGTGATCAGGGGGTGTAGTTGGGTAGGTTTAGGGATATGTAAAGTGGGTGAAGTTGGTGCACCTCTATACACCTAATATAAAGTGTAACATTCTGGACACCAACCACAATTTATATGTAAAGCCTAATTTACTGTAATTGCATGCTAAATCCATAACAATTGTCTACTTAATATAAAGTGTAACACTTTATTTACCAAAAAGTGTTGTTATCAATGTCCTGTTACACATTTGTACTCACACACACCATTCTGAGGGATGTTACATGTGTGTAGTTACAGAAATATTACAGTTGTAGATACTATGTACTTACACTGTGGTTACATACTAGATACGCATCTAGTTACTATGGAAGTACACGGGTATTAGGGACACTTAATATAAAGTGAAACCCAAAAAAACAAGAAAAAGATGAGTAGTTGATTTAGTATTTAAAAGCATATATTGCATAACATTGTTATGGTAAATAGAATTCTAGGGCATTTTTACTGTATTGTTTTGGCCAGTATGTTGGATTTTGCAGTGTTTTTGCATGGGGTGTGAAAGAGACCTAGTTTCTCATGACAAGCTATTTGTCTGCCTACAATGAAAGTGCAAATGCTACACGCAGCACAATAACAGTCAATTAGAATATAGTGATGTTTAACATAAACCACTGCCAGTGTGAATGTATCTTTGAATGGAAGAGACAACTTTTGTCGCTTACTGCTTCATCTTGCTGTGACTAGCTAGGATATGATGTAAACCTCCCACTTTATATTAGGTTGCCTTAACTGCTATATACTCACATTTAAATTAATCATTTAGTACAATGCACTTATTGTGTACATACATGTTTTACATTGTACTGAGATATTTAAAAATACCTAGCAATTATTATTTTCTTGTAATTACCCTGATGAACCATCTCTTACACCTTAAACCTACAGTACCCGTACCACCAAACTTGTCCCTAACCTTACCCATATCCCTCTCGATAGCAGCAAAAGTGTTTTACAATGCAATATGACAACAATAAGTATATATATTTTTAATGTAAGTACATAGTAGTTAAGGTCACCTAAT
Source organism: Enteromius fasciolatus (assembly GCA_032361145.1). Lineage (NCBI taxonomy): Eukaryota > Metazoa > Chordata > Actinopteri > Cypriniformes > Cyprinidae > Enteromius > Enteromius fasciolatus. Next base: position 10,227,027 of record JAUMHR010000081.1, read on the forward strand.
ATAATGTGTGACCCAAAGTTTTGTTGGAATTACATAATGCCATTAATATGAATAATTGTTTTGATCTCTGTTTCTGGCTATTGTATAAAAATGACTTTTACCACCAAAGCCCTTGGTATATATCTCCGAAATAGTGTATGTATAGATGTAGGCCTCTGTAAAATAAAGAGGAAATGGCCAATCATAGAAGCTAGAGTGTCAATGTGTAGTGCCTGCACAGCACAGAGTGAATGCCACCTGAATGTCCAGGTACTTCCTGGTATAAAGCAGCGGTGAGTTTGTGCTTTAGGTGAGTCGTGCTCATGTGTGACATACAACAGCCCAACTTTAATTCCAATTCTGTTGCCGAAGCTTCATTTGGTACTTTATTATATAATTCATATATATTTATAATTCATATGGATTCCAAATATTTTTATTTTTATTTAGTCTTGAGTAATCTAAGAGTAATCTATAACAGATTACAAGTGCAATTTATATAAAATATGTTTTAATGTTATTTACATGTGATTTACAATGTTATTATTTTACAATATGGACAGTGTTTGGGGAAAAATGTAGGAAACCTGTGCAATAAAATAATGACTTTACTAATCTTTTTTATGCAATAAATAATCTATTCTATTATAGATGATATTCTCTCTGCCCTTTCATTTTTATATTTGTGGTAAGTAGGCTTCATGATAGGAGAATGAGAGGCTGGAGGCTAGATTTTGATTAGCGCTCAATGAATCTTAATTTATATTCCAATTCAAAGGGCTACTTTGAGAAAAGAGTTTGCAAGACCATGTCTGTCATTTACCCCTCAAACCATTCTGATTCTGCGTGCATCTGGAGTTTTTAACACTTCACAGAGTGTAGTTAAAGTAGTAGACATTTTATATATATATATATATATATATATTGTTAACAGTAGATGCCTCAGTACACAGAATCCAATACAAATCAAAAGGTCCACATCTTATACATTAAATCTGTGAAGATGAGGTGCACTATATAAACATATATGCTTCTCTTTGAACATCTAGTCACATTTTTATAATTATTGTCAAACATTAAAAGCATTTTTTAAGGTGAACTCAGTTTAAGGCTGTTCATCATAGACAGTTAAGGTATAAAAAAAGTAGGAAACGTACTGAAAAAAGAAAAAAAAAAAAACAAGAGGTAATTTTTTTCTCTTCCATAATTGTCAATTGTAATTTAACAGTTAATAAACAGTAACAATAAATAAAATGTGGTATTATTATTATTTAAATATTTTAAGCTATTAATCCATTCTCTTTACAGTGAGGTCTGTGTAGCATAGTAAAATAAACTCAGTAGCAGTAACTTATGGTTCTTATAATGGTTTTAAATTAAATTAAGTTAAGTTAAACTAAATATATATTAGCTTTATTGGTGTGTTTATTAAGGGTATTGTTCATTATTAACTATAAGATACACCAATATGCTTCCACTTAATTATAATGCCTTATGTATAGGTCTCAATCAACGTAATACTCCTTGCAGAGCATATAACCAGAAGTCTTCAATGTCTCATATTTTCTCAGAATTATAAGTGATGGAATAAACAGTAAAATGTGTTCAGCAAAAGGATTGCAGGACCTAAACTATGTTCTTGTTGTTTAATGAGTGATTGCTTCCAGCATATAACCCTAACCCTTTTCTGTTATTGTCACAAATTTTCCATATTTAAACTTTGACCTCTGGAGTAAGCCGTCATCTACTCCCATTTGGAGTATCATGTTTAAATCAATATATTTCAAGCAGCAGTTTCAAAGCCTTTATGTGTTGCTATTGAGTTTCCACCCACAACCCTTTTATGCTGTGACTATTTCCGGAGGGGTCTTTTATTGTAGCTTGGCTGAGGTATGAAAATGGAACGTGGAGAATCTGAAAAAGGAAAACACGGTTGGCTCCATGGTCTTCTGTGCTTCTCAGAGTGTTGAAATGGAAACCCACTCTCATATCCGCCGAGGCAGTGGCTATTCTTAGAAAGGGCACAGTTGGGACCACATGCATTATTTATGAGCTGGATACGCATTCATCTTTCAACCTCTGGGCCAGCTCAACTCAGTTGCCGTGGCACTAACATACCGAGGTCAAAAATTCAGTTGTAACAAACACAATTACACACAAAGTGTAACTCGGCAAGGGAGACCAAAACCAAAGAGACAAGTAGTGGTGCGTCTTTCAAAAACACTCGCATCTCTCTGGAACTCTACAAAAATGTAGATGTTTACAGGTAAACAATTAGCATTTGGGGGGGGTGAAGTGGTCGCTCGGGTTATCAAGCGACATTGACAACAAGTCAGAGGCAGTAGTAGAGTGGAGTGTACTAGCAATAGTAATTGTAGTATTAGTAGTGAACACATACGCTATTGTAGCTTGCGCTTTTAGGGTACCGCCGTCCCTCAAAGACGGTATTTGCGCAGCAAGTCGGCTTGCCACATGTACTTGCGCTCAGGAAAGTGCTCGGGAATCTTGATCTTGCGGAAGTCCTGGATGCACTTCTCCAGCTCCTCTTCCACAGTCAACTTTTCTTTCGCTGGCCGCTTCTTGCAGGTGCTGGTGTCCCTGGAACTTGCGGTGAGCGTCCGGAGAAGGTCGCTTTTGCGCCGCTGCTCGGACTGCTGCTGCTGCAGGAGATGCTGAACGGGGCCTTTCTTGGGAGGCCTGTCCAGTGTTTGCACATGCGTCTGTCGGCTGACCGGCCCGCGGATAACGGTACCTTGCGGGGAGCTGGCCTCGGAGTGGCTCTCTGAGCTGGAGGTGGAGAGTTCGTTGAAGGAGGTTCCGCTCTCACCTTCGCCTTCACCTTTGTGACCCTTGCAGCAGCAGTTGCAAGGTGGAGAAGACCAGCGAGATGGGCCACCTGGAAAGAAAAGAGAAGAGTTCACTCAAGGTTTGAAAGGTGACATGGACTATGTTTTATAAATAGTGCACAGCTTGCTGTATAATATGATTTTATGTAATAAATATATAATGATTGCTACTTAATTAGCATCTACTGTCTGGCCAAGTTTTAATGTGTGCCAGTGTGTTTCCACTGGCCTCCTTGGGATCAATGGCAAGGGTTTTTTGGCCCACATACTGTGGAAAAGCAGCTATTGGGAGCTTCCTTCTTGGTAACACTTTATTTTAACAGTTACACCTATTAGCTGATTATTAGCATGCATATTACTAGAATATTAGCCATTTGTTAGTATTTATTATAGTAATGCCTTTTTCTACATGACCTTATTCTACAGTACATCCCTAAGCCTACCCAATACATCAACTACCTTACTAAATATTAATAAGAAGCAAATTAGGAATGCATTGAGGGAAAAGTCATAGTTTAGTTACCTACTTCTCTCTTCTTCTCTCCCTAAAGCCCAACCCTGCTTCTACCCCTAACCATATGGAACCTGTTAATTAGTGAAGTCCAGGAAGATAGCAATAGTTTTGATTGTGGTAACAAAATCCATGAGAACAAAGCATCCATTTCAATTAGGCCACATTTATATTACATGGTTTAAGTGACCCAATTCCAATATATTTTCCTCCAATATATATTCCTATATTTTCTGTTTGGTTTCATGCCTCATTCATAAATCTGAAAATAAGCCAGATATGTGAATTCGAATTGACCATGTAAACGGGTTGGATATTCTGTCGAGTTGTACATGTTGGTGCAACGTTGGTGAAGGAAACCAACTGAGGTGGACACCATCTGTGATCACATGACTCTTTTCAGTGGTGCAATGGAGGATGACGACCTCTCATCAAGACCTGCAGTGTAAACGTGGTACAATATTTGCTTCCACTTTTTTAACTCCTTTATTGATACTTAAAGTAAGTGCAAAAACAATGGTGGGGAGAGCTAGTGTTGCCAGCAAGACTGGCTATTTGTACCATTTCCAACAGTACTATGCTATATAACTATACAGGTTGAATTGAAATGCATGCCTCTACCTATTTTTCTACAAGACGTGTGGATCACTGCAGGTTCAAAGCTCTGACCACTTTCACAAAAACACATAGAGACAAAGTACGATTTACAAAGCCAGGGTTCAGATTAATAAAGCCAAGCTTTGAATATTATACTGTGAATTCAAATGCGAATTCAAATGCGTTTTTATATCACTTGCCTTCGTTAACACTATAGGGTAGGTTTAGAGTTTGGGTTTGGTGTAGGCTAAGTTATTTTGCAACACAACAGAGCATTAAGCTTTTAGTGTCACTCCCTGGATATTTGAATTCTGACCTACCACATTACATACCTGAAACAACCAGTGGTTTAAAGTATGTGAGTAAATGGACTTAGTGACTGTACTTGTATTTGTACTGAGTATCAAAAATATAAGTAACTTGGTAACACTTTATAATAAGGGTACCTGAATAATCATGTACTAATGCCTAAATTAATACTCAATTCATCACATACTA
>JAUMHR010000081.1:10268109-10282634 GCA_032361145.1 Enteromius fasciolatus
GTGCCCTGGATGTGCATCCCACAAATCTCCATCAACTGCAAGATGCTATCCTATCAATATGGGCCAACATTTCTAAAAAAATGCTTTCAGCGCCTTGTTGAATCAATGCCATGCAGAATTAAGGCAGTTCTGAAGCGAAAGGGGGTCAAACACCGTATTAGTATGGTGTTCCTAACAATCATTTAGGTGAGTATATATTAACCACTTTTTACGAGGCAATCAATGCACCTAGCTTCTTTTCTTGTTGAATTCTGTGGTATGTATGTAATACATGTATGTATATGTATGTAACCCCTGTTATGACCTCAGTCATGCGATTATAATTGGACCAAAATTTTGCACCAACAGCAAAATATGCTGTTTCCATTTCAATTAAACCATAAGACAACAAGGAAGCAGGTAGAGCAATTAAACAGATAAAATGCATTTCTGGCTGAGATGACAGACCGTATCTTAACAGGCTTGCAGCAGTTGAAGATGACTCATGTTCTCCACTCCCAGAGATGCTGATGTTAAGAACTTAACAACTTACACACTCAACTTGAGGGCTTAATTAATTATCCAAGGCAATGCTGCTTAATGAATGCAAACCACATGTACTAACAAGACCGTAGAGTCTAAAGACTTCCCGACATAAGCTGCATGTTCAACATTTGCACACTGCAGCTTTAAAACCCAATCATCAAAACTTTTTAAATGTGGTGTCCTCTCAACTACCTTTAGGCTGGTTCAATGGTAGTGGCCATTTTAGGCATGGACGAACGAGGCCGGCATTTTTCATGACACGTGGCGGATGGCATTCGCACTAATTGGGGAAAAAAAAAACATCTGCCCCCCAAGCAGTTTTTTTATTATCTATCATAGCCTACCTATGACTATGGCGTTTATATAGCATAGTTTCAAAACTAGCGCACAGTCTCACTCCAACTCGTCACATTTTGACGTTTGGTCAAAACAGTTTGTGTTGCTTTTTGAAGCTCAAGGTACCCCTTTTCAGTCACTTTTCGACATGAAGGGTCCTCCATTGTTTCAAATCGAAAATCCTTTGTGTCAATACGTATATAAATTATATAATAAATTTACATATGCATGCAAACCATTACAATAAGCCAAACACTTAAAAACAACGAAGGACCCCTCACGACGAAAACTGACTGAAAAGGGGTACCTTGAGCGTCCAAAAATTACGCAATTACTGTTTTGACCAAGCGTCAAAATGTGATGAGTTGAAGTGAGACTGTGTTGAAAAATAAGACATGCATATGCGCGTGCGGAAAATCATTTTCGTGAGGGAGCATTTCTGCACCACAAGAGCACACAACACTATGCATATGCAAAAATGCGCTTTCGCGAGAATGGCACTAAGTAGTGCTCGCTCGACCCTCTGCACTCTCTCAGCTGCTCAAGCCCTGCTCGCTCGTCAAGCACACTTTTGAGACTTTGGAGGCAGGGATCAAATGTCAGATCTCTACGCTCTTGTGATTGGTAATTTTCCCCAGATACCGCTTATCATGGCTTTAGGCATAGTGTTTTTGTGGGTGTGCGTGTTTTTCCTTTATAAACAACAATACAACACCAATACATATTTTGCAGTAGAATATAAAAAGCAGGAGCCAAGAGGGGGTCTTGCCCAGGGTGTGATTCAATGTAGAACCGCCACTGTTCAAAGGCAATGGTCAGGAACAGACTACTTAGTTAGTTTTTTTTGTGTGAACTATTCCTATAAGTGGCCTTATATTTAATCAACACTTTATTATCTATAAGTACCGTTATGCATTGTTTTGTTTTTATATAGCTTTAACATGCACTACAAGTGCACATTAAACAAACATGAAAACACTTCTTTTTAACAAGAGACAATAAATGATTTGGACGTAGCTGCTGTTTTTGTTTGGGAGCAAATTTATCTGAAATAACAAATATAAACTAGTTGGCCAATCAGATTAGACCTTGCAAGTTTAACAAAGTACCAGTTTTGTGTGTAAAAAACATCAGACAATCAGTAAACAAACTGTGGGCTGTACTTGTGTCGTCTGAGGCTGGTGCTAGTATGTGTTGTGGAAATATACCCAGAGGAAGTAAGTTGTGCATATCAATGGCTACAGACTTCAAGAGAAACGAACCAAAAGAAAATTAAGTCACTGCCAACAACTCTAATTGCCTCTATTAACATCATTACTCTTGTATTCATAGACACTCTCTTTTCATGTGCTTTTGAGCAGTCCCGGAATAGCATTTGAAATGACATATTTGATGAAGAAAATGGAAATGGGCTGCACAGGAACATGCTCATTGTTTCTAGTCTCATATGTTTTCCTGTCTGTGAATGTTTCTCCATCTTCTTCCAATAAGACTCTAAAAGGACAGAGGACGTCCTGAGAGCACATTAACTCCAATGAGAACTAGCATTTCTGTTTTTGTTTATTGATTCCTGTTTCCCGCCTTTGCAATTATAGCCAAGTGCCTCTCCAAGCACTCTTTTATTACATATGCAAACTAGTTTTTTTGTTCATGTTGGAAGCATGGAGGCCCTTGCCGTACGTCAGAGCTTTGTTTTATGCCTCTATTCCAACTGTTATGCGTAATACCCTGATCCCAAGGCCTTCACAGACCGACCATAACCGTGTACTGAAATTGGTCATTTATGCACTGTGGATTTGCCTGCGAGAGGAAGGGAAATATCATTACCGCAGAGGATGGGAAAGGCAGAGAAAACATCTGGGCCTCAGAGATCAGAAACCTGTTTATGTTGTCATCTCCCTCTGGTTAAAGAAACAGGTGCATGTTAAGTATCACGTATGGCAAACCTCCTAACAAACAACGAAAGGGCAAATTCATTTGATTAGTAATATGTTATTTGGATATATGTTGTCTATCAGAGGCATGCGCAGAAATTCTGGGGTTATGAATATTTTATAAAAATTAATGTTGAAGATCTTACACTAGTTAACAGTATAGAGTTGATAAAATAAATTATTTATTCATTTTAAAATAAATCAGTATCAATAAAATCAATCATCTCGTGACCAATTCATGCATATTTTATGAGGTGGCAACTAATTTGTACGACCTCACTTATACTTGTCTAAACACCAGTGATGGGTAGGTTTAGGGGCAGGGTTAGGTGTAGGTCATTCATACCAATTGGTAACTTGTAAAACACGTACGATTTAGCAAAAATGGATGAATTTATACGAGTGTGGTCGTGCGAATTTATACGAATTAGCCACCTCATAATATATGTACGAATTGCAGTGAGATTGGGCTCATAAAATCCATTCACCATTCCATTACTATTCAAAGTACATTTACGCTGCTTTTACAATGATACGGTAACATTTTAATGTATACATTTGTGAAATGTATATTAATGAAAACCCAGGTTTAGTATGAACAGTGTGAAACGTGGTTACAGATAACCCAGGATTCCAGGGCTTAGGATAACCCAGGGTTAACAATTTCATGTGTAAAAAGCCCAACAGTGTACTTACTCAGAAATACTGGTAATATATGGTAACTGCATGGGGTATGGTTAGGTTTAGGGGTAGATTTAGGGTTAGTACCTAGTTATTACTTAAGTCCCTTTAATGCATTCTATAATCTTTGTTATTACCTAGTTATTGTAATTATTTACAATAAGTGCATAGTATGTACATGAGGAATTCACTGTGTGTATTACATATGAAACATTGATACTCACTCAAGTCATTCAAAAACGCAGAAGTCACAAAGAAGCATAAGATTCAAACTATGTTTTGTCTTTTTTTATACACAAAACTACATCCGAATCTACATCAAAAACACCACTTTGTTTATTCTGGAATTTAAGCATGGGAATATAACGTAAGACAACTAATGTACAATACATGTAAGTAGTCCTAAATGAACAGTACCTACATCACGGCATGACATTACACTTTTCATAAAGATTGCAAACAGCTAACTCCTGAAATGGATCGTTTAAGGATGCAAATGAGATGAGGCTTTTCACCTAATTCCAGCATATTTACTAATTTGGTAAGATTTATCATCCCCATCAAAAGATGCTGAACGAGTGCTAGATCACTAATGGGCAGAGAACGCCTACTGCAGACTTACTTGCTTTTTAAACAACTCTAAGGCACTGGAAACTCATTGGCAGTGTTCACAAATACCAGTGTTAATCAACTGCTTATCTGCACAAGGCTCTGTAGTATATGTCAAAGGAAAATGGCAAGGGGACAAACTATGAGCCATTTTAATTTTCTCTGCACTTTCAAGTCCTTTCGTTTGATGGAGTCATTAATCTGCTGAATAAAGCAAAGGTCAAAGGTCTGTTGACTGATCAATGATGTTATTATTGGATTTTCTAATGCAAGTATGACTATTTTTCCACTATCACTCATACTTTCAGCGATAGTTCATCCAAATATGAAAATTCTGTCATAATGCAAGCATGTGTCAAGCATGTGTGGTTAAGCATCCATGTTTCTAAATGTAAGCTCTATGTTTATTCTACCAGTCAAAAGTTTTTTGATCAGTAAGTTTTTTAATGTTTTTAAAGGCTTTTGTTTTCACCAACAAAAAATGGTTTTAAGTGGGTTATTTCTATCTTTTGCACAAGTGTCTAAAATGAGTTTCCAAAGTGGCTTTGGAAACAGTGGCAGTTGTGATCAATACAGGTAGCATTTAGGAGCATAATGTCAAAGACTTGCCTCTATCACATTAAAACTGTTTTAAGTGAAATTACTTATCTGACCAGCAGATGTCTTGTTTCAGAGACGGTCTGGAAGGACAGCAGCGGAGGTTTCCTGAATGAAGGTATCGACTAAGTTTAAGTCTGAGTGAAGCTGACACCGTGATACTGTCAGCCACAGGCCTCTTCCTCAGTGCCCTCAAGGCTGCCAAAAACGCCGACTCAAAGACAGTGATCTTCAAAGCCTGAAATGCAGGGTGGACCCTAGAGGAATCTTTCTGACCGACACCTGCTAGCTGAAAATTTTAGAGAAATGAGGGAAAAGTGAATGGAGGTGGGGAAAGTTGCCAACTTTTCAGCTTGGCAGAGTGAGAAAATGGGCTGAGTGGCAGCGACTGGTTGTGTGTCAAATAGCCACTGGCAATAAAGATGATCAGGGAATTATGTGGAGCACCACTTGACCTCTTCATTTCCTGTCCGGGAGGATAATTGCAGCAAATACTAAAGCCAAAATGACTCCTGATGAACCTCTTCCATTCTTCAATTAAGCTTGCAAATGTACTGTTTTCAAACAGCTTTCCAAACACTTTACACTCTTTAAAATAGCTCAAAAAGATGATTATTAAAATATGAAAATGTAAAATGTATCTTCTAATCTTCCTCTGTCTATTTTTCATTTTTATTTTACAGCAGCAATGTGGAACTTAAAATGATAACAATCAGAAAATGCACAGTAATAAATATCAAAATTAGGGCTGAATCTACTTTAAACTTTGGCCAGACCTTCTCAAGCTAACTAGACAAATGCTTTACTGTATGTAGTTTACATGATATATGCAAAATCATAAAGAAGTCAGTTCATGTTTATTGCATATTTGTCAATATTGCAGTTAGTTTTGTTTCATGTATAAGCCACAATACAATTGTCAGATTAAAGCTCCTTGAACTTTGAGTTTGAATTATATATATATATATATATTCATGATACCAATGCGAAAAATATGGAAGCCTGTTTCCGCCACTGAATAAAAAAGGGTTATTTCGACTTTTTATCTCACAATTCAGACTTTCTTCTCAGAATTGCGTGATTTCACGCGTGATCGCATTTCTGACTTATTTTCTCTGAATTCTGAGATATAAAGTCACAATTACAAGTTGTTAAGTCACAACTGCGAGATATGAAGTCAGAATTGTGAGATAAAAAGTCGCAATAACTTTTTTATTTTTTATAATATCATAAAAATGCTACAAATAATAAAACAGTAATAGCAGTACCATGTCTTCTCATATGTTTACTGGCCACCGCTGCTGTGCTCATTGTTTATAGTTTTTTCCACTCCAGTGTTTCTTAAAGTTTCAGCAGACTGACTGTTCGATGTGAAAAGTCTAGCACAGTCAAACGGGGCCTTTGGGTAAAGTCTACGGACTCACAGAGTCAGCACTAATCTTCTTAAGCACAAACTAAAATTATTGTTACTGCAGTGTGGAAATGAAAATGTGGAGCTTTAATGTTTGTGGAATAATGGAAGCACACTGCAGTACAGGGGCTGTTTGTGTGAAGGTTGGGTCAGCTCTTTTAAAACGATGGACTGGGTCTGATTCATGAAACGCAAGCTGATGGAGTTTTTTGCGAATTGTTTGTGACTGTACGGAATGGACTGTACACAAACCATTTGTGTAAGAATGATTTTATGAATGCGGATTTTTGCTGCCTGAGTTTAATGAATGTGGCCCACTTACATATGTTATTTCATGTCTATTTGGCAACATATTTAATAAACTGGGCCAAAGATTTTCCTAGGTGACCAGTAGACCGTGTCGTTCCAAACCCGTAAGACCTCCGTTCATCTTCAGGACACAAATTAAGATATTTTTGATGAAATCACAGAGCCATCTGACCCGCCCTCCATAGACAACAACACAACTGAAATAAAACCAGATCCAGAAACATAGTAAAAATATCAGTAAAACAGTCCATGCCATCAACTGGCAGAAGACGTATACCTAAACTTCAACAACTAGTTTACTACGAAAAATCATAGTTAATAGTAAATAAGTGAAAAAGATACAAAAATAAATCAACATTCAACAATTCAGTTTGCAAAATCCAATTCTTAAAAAAAGTTTACATATTGTAATTCTGAGAAAAAAAATTTGAGATGTGCTCTTGCAACTGGGAGAATAAATGTGATGTACAGTGTCAATGACCTTTTATGTTTTTATTAAGTGGTAGAAGCAAGCATCTTTAACTTAGAAATCACTGCCAGGACAAGAGAGGACATATGGTCTAAACCAGGGTCATTAAATGAACTGAGATTCTTTTTTCTTTTTGACTATTTTTTTGTGTGGCTAATGCACAAGCTGAGGAAAGAAGAAAGTCCAGCAGGCACCTCTCTACCTCCATTCAGCCACCTTAACTCTCACATAATGAAGGTAGCGTCCTATGGAGAGGCTATTCAAGGCCCTCTAATCACATTGCTATTAAATGTGGCTGAAGCAGGGGGACTAAACACATGATGTGAGCCAATCAGAGCAGGCAGTTTATTTATTTATTTCAACTTTGTTGGTTAACACGTTAGATGCATCGATTTAACTGCAGCCAACTTGATTGTTTCATTATTCATGGCCTGCATTTGGAGAAAGTGGGCTGCCAGAACCCATTGGACAAATCACCAAAGCACAAGACAGTGATCAGTGCTAATGGAGTAATCTGGGCACACATCTTTCTGCCATCAACACATTTTTAGCTTTTTGTGCCATGAATGCTTTGTCCAAGCAACACAGGCCAGGGCTTTCTGGTAAATGCCTCTGATTGCTGTAATGCATTCTGTGCAGTTTCGGTCGGGATGTCGTTGGCATCCCTCTATGGTAGAGGAGAATCATATTCTAATTTTTTTACGTTGTAACTAGCTGACCATTATGACTCAATTTAAGTGAGATTTGAGAGCTACAGTGGAGGAAAAAAACATACATTTCTGTCTGATGCTATTGTGTGGATTATTTATTAAATAAGTGTTTCAATTTTTGATGTCCATTGGGTGTCCATGTCACAGTCAGCTGGAAGTGCCGGCCCAGTTCCGGGGATGGCACTCCAGCACCCAACGAACTTTCTATAGTTTATGTCTGTTTTCATGCCTGGACTCACGCTCACAAACTCATTCTGTTTTCATCCCGGACTTTCATTCATGTCTCTGTGTTGTCACGTGTGTTCATTCATGTCTCCGCCTCATTCATCAGTCACCACAGCAATTCATTGTCTAGCTCCACCCATTGACCTAGTTTCTTGTGTATTTAACCCGGAAGTCTTTGTCTGTTTCTCACGGTCCATTGCACTGTACACCTGGTTCTCGTTTAGCGTTAGTATTTGTATTCTCCTGTCTTGTTTATTGGATTTCCTGTTACCGACTTACACCTGGATTTAGACTACTCTTCTGCCGTCATCGACCTTGCCCGTTTTGTTTGAGTTTTGTCTATTAAACAGCTGCAAATAAATCCGCACACCTCTCGCCTCCTCCATCGTTACAGTCCCAGTGCAGTACTTTCAGCTATAAAATATTGTAAAAAATGTTTTTGATCAGTTATTCCATTGAACACAATTATGTTTACTCAAACTCTGTGTGTTTCATTCAAACTGTAACACCAAACTGTGAACTTTCCCAGAACTGAGATTGCTCCTCTTTGAAGTCTAGAGAGCAAAAACACTGCAGCAACACACCAGCAAAGCTAATTTGGTCAGCTATGCCACTCCTGCTCATGACAGAACATCAGCGGTACATCCACATGTTCTTCTCTACCTCTGAATCTCTGAAACCTAGCTGAGCTTTGATGTGCCGTGGAAAACTTCAGCTGTCTCTCAAGACTTCAAACAAGATTAGACAAAGAAAGCTGTTTGATGCTGCGATGCAAAATCTCCCTAATAGCATGTGGGTGAAGTCGCAGAGAAAAAAGATGGAATTGGGATGGGATTTTGTCGTTTTACTCCAGAAACACTCGTAAGCAGACCAACCCCATCTCATTAGAAAACATAACTTTTAAGAGGTGCTTCCAAAGTTGTTTTTGGAGCTTGAATATACAAATGCTTTGTTCATAATGTGAAAGATATTTGAAGCTATAAAACCTTTTTAAAGTGGTACAAAGACCTCTTATATGTCAAAAGCTCAAGGAAAATATGACTCCTTTAAAATCACTGACTCTGATCTAAAACCTAATGAACTCCGCTGTGCTTCTTAAATGAAACAGACATTTTTAAAGGTTCCGTTAAATGAACAAAGATTCCATGTGCCTCACAAACCTACTATGCCCTTATTTTTGTGAACAAAAGATACATACCTTTGAATGTGTAGCAGCATAGTATGTCTTTACCAGGTTGACTGATTTTAACGCATGTTGATTTGCCCATTGCTGGTCTTTCATGCCGAGAACTCTCCTAATGTGTTTGCATAATGATGCATTCAAAAGTTAATGACCATCTTTATTAAAGTTCACAATGCAGATGTAATCTAACAAGGACAACATTATATATATTGAATACATACTTGGTAACACCTTAGTTTTCACAATTAACTAGCTGTTTATTAGTATTGCATATTACTAGCAAACTGGCTGTTTATTAGTAACATATTAATGTCTTATTCTGCATGATCATAATTTAGATCTTCAACCCTACAACTGCCTTTTTAAAGGATTGCTCACCCTCTCATTAATTACTCACCCTCAAGTTCCTGTAAGCCCATAAGACCTTCTTTCATCAGATACTTTTGATGAATTCTGATAGCTCTCTGACTCTGCATAGACAGCACAGCAATGTAATTACCACGACAGAGGTCCAGAAACATAGCAAGAACATCCTTTTAAAGCAACATATGCTTCCCTCCAGACGGCATCAGCAGGACAATGCAAAACTCATAACCTCAGTGCCCAGATGTCTACAGCATGGTAGACATGCCCCTGTCCCAACTATTTTGAGACTGTATGTGTGTGTGTTTTCATTTCTCAACTATTCATTTCTTATTCTCCTACTCTATTGGAAGTTCCAGGAGGACACAGAAGGTGCTCAGAGGCTCCTAATATTCCCATTGTGACTCTGCTCTGATCCAAGGCTCATTCTTGACACCCTGTGCCCATCAGCTCAGTTTAATCCTATAGAGTGGGAAATTAGTGTGTAGAAATGTAACTGAAGATGATGATTTAGAGTATTTCTCCAGTTACGGAGATGCGATTACATTCTATCAGTTTTAAAGAGCTAAGATTAGCCTTAACAGCTTTAGATAGACATTTAAGGACCACAAAGGCTCGTAAGGCAGGGAAAATTACTGATGAATGCACAATGAACTTCTGAAAGAAGGTGATTTGTAATAACAACATAACTGCAGCTGGATGGTTCAGAATGAAGTGATGATTGAGCAATGAATTCTGCCATTTAATCATCTATCTCTCTATATATCCTTTGCTGTTGGATGGTTGTTTAATTTGCAACTAGCATTATCCCTAGATAGACAGATAGATAAATAGATACAGTTTCACACTAATGAAACCTTTTTTTTTTATTAAAGAAAATAAAACAAACCGAATATTAACCACCACGATGTCTTAAAAACACTTCCAAGCTATTAATCTGTCAGACTGTGTCAGAGATTTAGCAGCTTTAATCTAACTGACAATGACACAGAAACAAGGTTTTACCACATTGAATGCGATAAACACTTACAGTTTCTCTGATGAACACTGTAACTGCAGTATCAGACACTGTTAAAGCTAAAGCCTTCTAATTCCAGCCGTCTTAAGTCTAAGCAGCTGTTACAGATGGGAAAGATTAGAATGTGGCGTGTTTATTACTGGACCTTTGGAAACTGATGATTTTTTCACTGATTCATGTGCAGCAGGCCCTGGTGTATATATGATGACTTTAGGTTTGTCAGAAGGGGGAATAAAGCTAAAGTGACAGGGCATACAAAACAAGAAAATTGAATGCCAATCATCACAACACCCAAGCAATGCTCCAACTGGAGGCTGGTGTGATGGGAAAGACATTCTCCTAGAGTCTACCAGGCTTTAATACTCAGCTTAGAAACTTATCTCTTTAAATACAATGGCTCTAAAAATATCACATATAAAATAATTACACAATTTCCTTCCATCTTGAAAAATATTTTACTTATGAGTAAAATCAATCATCAATGCTATCACTATTTTAAACTATGTTTATTATTTATTGTGTTTTATTTAGTGGTGGGCCGTTATCGGTGTTAACATGCTGCAATAAAAAAAGAAATCGTGGTTAATCTATTCACAAAGTTGGGTTGGGAGCTGGGTCTATACTACACAAGCTATGATGACTTTCGCCGGCTTCACACTGCACGCATAAGCAGTGCATATTATTTCCAGTATTTCATAGCAGTCACTTATTTTATGAAGAGATTAGAAACTCTTTTAAGAATTAGACTTAAAACTAAGGGGGCGGTTCCTCTTTAGGGGACAAATGGAAACCTCTGACCAGCTGCAAGAGAATTGCTGGCAGGCCAAAGGCTTGGGTGTTTTTTTACAACTGATCAAGAGATTTGTTGTTGATTTGGAGTATTTAAGGTGAAAGAATGAAATAGTTCACTAGGAATTTCGGTAGACGAATCCTCCACGCTATGCATGTAAGAGCTTTGGAAAACTTCCAGGCCTCTTCCATGTGACAGCGTGCTTTTCTGATCGTCAGGTATGCATTCTTTTAAATTGGAACTGAATGTAATTCTCCTTTCTTAAATTATGTAATTGGCTTGATATTCTTTCTTGATTTATCAAAGTTATGCACTCTTTTAAATTGAAACTAAATTGAATTTCGCATTGTTTAATTATGTAATTAACTTAAAATAATTTTACCTGATGAATAAATTAAATGTTATTCCTTGATTAATTTTGGAGTGTTGGAATCCATTATGACCAGTAGACTGAGAAGGACTCTTTTGTGCGCATAATCTTTTGACCAGGATATGACAGAATACGGCTTGGGACTGAGCGGAGTAGGCGGCTGGCAGAGAAGTATTAGCCCCCTTCGACCGCTGAGCAAATTATCAGACTGGCGAGATTATGTTTCATGAGATGGGACAGCAGACTCCGACACTAGGTCCCCAATGAACGAATAACTGGAAAGATAGCTCATCTAGAATAATCGGGTTTCTAAATTAAGACATCTCAATTCAAATTCAGCATCAAATCTAAGAGTATAATCTAAATTAAATAATAACTTAAAATTGGAGTCAGATCAAAACGAGGTAAAAACGTAAAAGTAAAATTAAAAACCCAAATTAGAAAAAACCCAGGAGTATTTTCTATTAGAGCTGAGAAGCGAGACCGAGCCCACTAGGCGGAACCTTACATGCATAACTGGCAAAGTACGCTAGCAATGACATAAATCAAAGCACATGGCACGCAGTGTTCGGAGAAGAACGCTGGAAAATACGACAGGAATAAGATGCTTGTCTACAGCCTACTGCAGTACAAGCCACGGTTCAGCTGCGCGTGACAAACACTGCCAGAATGAAAGCACAATCGGCACGCGCTGCTCCTGCTCTTAACAGTTTATGTGATCTGGCTCCTTATTTAAAAACACAGACATGGCAGATTCGGATGGGATTAAAATCCAAGTACGTCTGTGAAACAAAACCCCCTGTAAAACTAGTCCATTCCGAATAGGGCTTTACTTTCAGTCATTATTTAGGTAGCACACATATTCTGAATGCCTTTGGCAGAATTCAAATGAGCCTCTTTAATCTAGATTAATCTAGATTAAAAAAATTAATCTATGCCCACCCCTAGTTTTACTACATTCAATAGATAAGCGTAAAGGCAGTTTTGCATTCTACCCTAATCCAAATGCTTAATGCACTAAAATGTAATTGAAACTTGAGAGTCTACAGGGGTTGTCAATGATATTTCCTCCAAATCCTCGATTGGATTACATTTTCGATTCTAAAGTCACGGTTTGATTCGATTCTCCATTTAAAATTCCTCTGTGTTCTCTGGAGGTCCAGCAATCTGTAGTCAAGGCTACTAAATGTGCACTGCTAAGACCTCCAATAACTTTTTCCTTCACATTATTGTACATGGAGGATATCACCGTAGCTGTGAGATGTGTTTTACTGGGGATTTCGTAGCGCGGTTCTAGCACGCTAATTAAATGCCTAAAACTGGAGTTTTCTACCACTGAATAAGGTCGCATGTCCGCGGCTACAAATACTCCTACCGCGCTTGTAATTGCCTTTGCACGTGTTGAGTTACTTGGAAGTTTTTTTCCAAATAAAGACGGGAGAGTAGTTTGTGTTACACTTGTCGGTTGTCAACATAACTCACTGGAAATACAAAATACTTCCACACCGGCGACTTTAGTGGAAAAGGAGGGAGTTCAAGTTCTGTCGATGAGTCTCATGCGTCTGCAGTTGCCATGCTATCTTTTGGCTGTTTGTTGTAGCTGTTAGGTTGACTCGCAGCACTTCAACAAGCGTGTTTATTTTATTTTTTTTGCACTGACGTGACATGGGGGCATGGCAGCATCGACGATTCCATTTTTTGATTTGATAATCGAGACTGAGCATGAATTTCGATCGATTTCGATTGATTGTTCAGTAGGGTACAAACTGTTTTTGAGTGATTAAATCATCTGTTAATTATTTTTCTTCAATGTTTTAAGACTCTAATACAGTATAATACATTCCTAGAATACCCAACTAAAAATATTAATATTTTATAATTTTATTGCTCTTCTTCATAACTTTATTAGAGCAGGGATGGTCCAAGACAAGCAAGCTCTGCACTGTAAAAAATGAATCTTTAAAACAACAAAAAAAATAATGGCAGCTAATTAAACACAACATTATCCATTCATTTTACAGGCATTTCTGTTAACTCTAAAACACAATGCAATGAAGTGTAAAATTCTAAATACTGATAAAACACCTATACGGTAAAGTGTCCTGTTTTTACAGATTTTTGTTGAGTGTGATTGTGCTACGCTGCTTTTATTTTCTTTGCTTGTGAAAATAAAGGTCCCCACCTCCTCACACCCAGTGTTGTCATGCACAACATTGTCCAGATGTCTGACGTAACCGCTGAGGTTTATAAACCCACTAGCATTCCCATCAAATATGTCCCTTTAGTGGAAAGAGGAGATGAACTAGAAATGCTTTACAAGCTAAAGAAAACCTTGTGACAACAGTTTAAGGGAAGGCTTTTATCTGTCCCTGGCGGGGTTCTGTGTTTACTGAATATCTCTCATATTGGTTTTTGTGTATCAGAGATCCCGCTGGGCTGGCTGAGGCAATTGGCCAGGCAGACTCCTGCTCTGTCAAGGCACCAGCTTCCAGATGATCAATTTAACTGAAAAGACAGCAAGAAAGGCAGTCAATCAAGAAGAGACAAGGTTTGATAATGCAGGTTGATTGTTTTTTTAGGAATCACGGCACTTCATTATACAAGTTCAAGCACAGCGGTGTGGCTCAAGCACAACATAAATTAATTTGTTGAAAAAAAGGAGTAGAAAAAAACCCTCAAATGCACTCAAATATGGCCTGTTGATGCATTTCAAACAGCTCGTAGCTTGTCTATTGAAATGAATTATATGTTGCCCACGGAACACAAATCATTCAGTTTCCCTTTAAAAAAAATAATGTTAATGTAGAGGCAGCCGGTACGCTGATCACACTTATTTCACGATAATAATGTAGGCTGTCTCTACATTATCCCGCTTTTTATACGGCTACTTGAAACTTAAGGAAAAAAACTGGACATGGATATGAATTTGAAACATTTTATTGGCATATTTGTTTTAAATTAACATTTTCATCCTTCCGCAAAACGATATAGTACC
>JAUMHR010000081.1:10305702-10319123 GCA_032361145.1 Enteromius fasciolatus
ATTTCACATTGAGCTGTATATACTACACACAGCCGCTGTTCACTGATGAGGTGCGCAGAACTATGTTCATTATCAGCAAAAAATTTAACGCATTATTTTTTGTGTAATTAATTAATCTAAATTAACGCGTTAAAGTCCCGGCCCTATTAATCACAAATAATTTCAGCAGTCTAAAATGAATCAAGAATTAATTTATTCGTCAGGTATAGTTAAGACAATTGACATAATTAAACAATGAGAAATCCAGTTCAGTTCTCATTTTAAAAGAATGCATATTTAAGTCAATTACATAAAGACAATTCCTTTCTAAAAATAAAATAATGCATGGCTTTGAAAATTAAAACATAATATTACGAATTACATAATTTAAGAAATGAGAATTACATTCAGTTCCAGTTTAAAAGAATGCACAACTTTGATAATTCAAGAATTATCTTATTATTCTGTGCTGACAGAAAAGCACATTACAGAATGTAATGTGGAGGTTCTCTAGTTGCAGAGAAAAACCTAAAGTCCTGTTATGACCCCTTATATACCAGACCAAGACCCACGCACACACAAATTCTTCAAACAGATTTTCCTGATCGATCGTAAAAGACCCGAGCCTTAAGGCCTACTGGCTCCCCCTAAGGAGGAAAACTCCCTTTTTGATGTTAACTCAAATCTATGATAGTTTACAATAATGTTTTAACAATATGCATGGCTACTGTGAACCTGAGACCATTTTATCCACCGCGTTATTACCTTCAAATTAACACGAAAAACATAACATTGAAAGAACAATATCTTCATAAAACATGACACTTGGGAGTTTTGGTGGTTTTTTCTAGTAACACTCCTGATAAGCTGCCGTGAGGTGAGAGGTGGGGGGGCTCGGGGAGGGGAGAGGTAGGGGGCACGGAGCCATCTGTGAGTCACTGTGTCCAAAGGTGTTTATTTTCGGTCCTGGGGGTCTGTTTTCCAGATAACTTTTTATTGCCTTTTACGGCTTGCTCTTGGGCCACGAGAATGTCTTTTGTTTTCCTTCCCAGGGCAAGGCAGGCCAGGTTTATTGTCTTTGGGGGTCATCGCATGTTGCGTCTTTTGGAGGGATTACATTTTCAACGATTAAACTTTTAAACCTTACAAACATGCTACTATTCTACTATTCAAACGTGAGTTTTGAGCAGTAAAGGGTAGTGCTTGTTGTTTGTCATTTCTCCAGTCACAAATGCAGACATGGTGTTATGTTTATGAGGTGCGATGCAACATGACGGTATGAAGTCATGGTAATCATTATAATCCCACTGGATGCAACAAATGCCTCGTTTGTAATGTGTTTTATTGTTTTGGTGTTAGCACCGGGACTTATGGTAAGGGGCGCCACATGCTTGCGGTTTTCAGCCACTGGATAGCTGGCTAATCAAAGCACACCTCACCTTTTTAAAACGATGAGCTTTGTACAAATTGACCCGTTTCAGAAGGCAGGCTTAGGGGAGAAATAATAATGAACAGGATAGGGAAAAAAAAGGTTTTTGCACCTTAAACAAAATAATGTTCTATTTAGCAAATAATTTAATAATTATCAAGCTGAATTCATGTAAAAATGTAGGATCAATCAAAACCACTCATGCACAAAAAACACCTCATTGCTAACCTTAGAAGCACAGCTGCTCTTAGAGTAAGGTTAAGATTTGTCCATACAAATGGATAATGCAGTCGTTTCACTTAATGTTGACATATTCTTGTCACCAAGCCAGTCACTGCAAGAACAACAGCAGGAAATATGTCAGCACACATGTCGGTGCCACATTGTTTATCACTGTTCTTGTGGAATTTTTGAAGCTCAAAATGAAATTTTCTGCAGTGCTGTCAGTGCCTTTGACTTCTCTGCCTCCACTTTCTGAATATTTACTCTACATCCCACATGCTGCTGGCATCCACGTGCAGAGTGTGATGAGAGAATCTGAGAAGGGGCTCAAACAGTCGTGTTCAAACAACTCCCTGGCTTTTGTATATTGAGCTATCTTGTGTTACATTTTGATTTCCTGTCAGTAACACAGTATCCGAAGCAGTTTCCAGCAGCCAGTGTCAATACAGCTGTGCAGCAGTAGACAATCATGGTCTGTCAAAACATGTATTGTTTTAAATTGTAATAATTAAAGTAATATTACGCAATAAACTGTGTTATGGCCTTATGCAGCATAATTTGGCTGTAGGTAATTACAGTCGTGCAGCTACAGCCTACAATATTTTGATTCAGTCATTTTAGGTGTTAATGTCTTGTGAAGAGAAAATTTGTGCTTGTAAGAACCCACCACTTAATATGGTTGCATTATTTCATAATAATGCTTATTCCTGTGAAAAAGTCAACCTGCTGTTAAACTCTTACATCTATTTTTTTCTAGAACTGTTTTGGACCATTTTTGCTTGTGTTTGATCTGCATTTTTCTCTCCTGATTTAGACAAGATGGAGCGATATAGATTTTCATCAATTTTCCCTTTTTGATTAAACTACGGTTAAGTAGTTACAATGTGTAACTTGCATTGTAGACATAATATTACTGTTTGTTTTGTCCGCCTTTTCTCCCCAAGTGAAAATATTTCGAAACAAGACCACTATGGTATTTTGTTTTCGAACAAATCGATTGAGTTAATGATTCAACAACAGCCGATTGACATAATAACCTACAGAAAGAGTAACTGAAACACTAACAATCTGTCTGTAATGTGCACAGAGCCCTGCATTTAGGCCCCGACTTTTTTACGCCCCTCGGGCCAGATATAGAACTCATAGTTCAGACGTCGGCTGGGCCTCGGGCCTGTTTTAGGTTTCTCCTTATTTTAATATTTTATAAATAAATCAATTAGTGATTAAAAGATTTACATGCATCGCCGGTGAATACAACACGAGACTAAAAGCGACTCTGCTGCGTTTATTGTCCCGCCGCAGAGAGAGAGCAGCCGTCAGCGCAGCTAAAGAGTTCTGCATTCAGATGCACGCAATAATCCTGCCGCAATGCCCCAGCAAAAGTATTTATCATGAATGTGTCAGGGGGAAACAATAGGAAGACATTTGAATTATTACTTATAAACAAATGTTTTCTGAGTCCGTGTCGCAAAGATGAATTTCCTAATTCTCCATTTCCTCATCAACTCGCTTCTAAAGAGAAGTAATTTTTACAGATTATTTAATTTAATTAATTCTTTTTTGTTTTTGATTTCATTAAGTGGTTGCTATAGATACATTTATTATGTATTTTTTTGCTGAGTTTCAGCTCATTTTGTGAAGCGCTTCTGTTTAAGACGAGAATGCGCTTGTTTTCTTTATTTTAGAAAATCTGGTTTACTGTCAGTGCACACAAATAAAAGTAGACCCTTTACAGTTTCAGAATGACGTATTACTCCAACCTTTATCAGAGAAAATTAAGGTGAAGGCTATAAAATCCAAGGACTGACCCGTGCCTCTATGTCTTTATAGCATCACTCTCTGCACAAACCATCATGTCGCACATTTATTCTTTTATTGTTTAAAGTTTAAATATTGTTATGTTTGAACTGTTTTAGCATGCCTATCGATTTTTTTTAAGGCAAGTGGTGATGATTTGAGAAGGCTAAATTGATCAGTCATAATTTATGATCAGCTCACTGTCTGCAGCTGGCTGCTTGGTACTTTAAAAAAACACAAACTTATATTTAACAAACAAAAAATGTCTTAATTAGCTTAATAAAAAACGAAACAAAATAGAATCATTCTGCCATTAAAAACTTTTTTAAAATCTGAAACAGCAGTATAAGACGTTTTGGTACAAGGGGAAAAAGACGGGCTGGTAATTCTGATAAGCTGTCGGACACTGAGATTCTCGGGCCAGGGCCGGGCTCGGGCTTAAATTTGAGGCCCTTGCAGGGCTCTAAACAGAGGGATGGAAACAGTATCATGTTCCAGTACTTTTGGACTGCAATATGAATGCTTTTGAAATGCAGAATCGGTAAAAAAAAAAAAGAATTCACTGTTGTATTAATAATTGCATGCTTCAAATAAAGTGGTACAGGTTTGCAGCAATAGCAGATATGTGATAAACCCTGTGGGGTATGTGTAAAACCCAATGCCCTGCTTGTTATTCTTCAAATGGTTCTAGACCAGTAACTCTAAAGAGTCAATGAGTCTGGATTCGGCTGGTGGAGAGTGCGTCATTTCTCACATCTCACTTCACATACAGCCTCCTCTCTCTCGTCTGTCCTGATTCCTTTAAATTTGACACAATCAACACAGTGAACCGCTGGCTGAGCTTCTGTGCTCTCCTTACAGCATAACTAATGGACTGCTGTCTCTTACCCACTGGCCACGATGCATTTAAGGGTTGCCTAGTGCTCTCAGCTCCTTCTGAATGACTTGCACTGAGCCTGAAGAAACAATTTCATCCAAGAACCTCTCCTCCAACTGTTAAGGACTTTTTTAGACACTGAATTTTCAGTGAAACCTTATCAAAAGAAAAGGAAAATCTATCACCTGTCCATCCTTGAATAAGCTTTCCATATATACAGTATATGGTTTACTATGATAGGACAATATTTAGTCGAGATACAACCATTTGAAAATCTGGAATCTGGAAAAAATCAAAATATTTTAAAGTTGTCGAAATGAAGTTCTTAGCCATTTATATTACTGATCAAAATATCTTCATGGATAATGATCTTTACTTAAAGGGGTCATACGGTTTGCGTTTTGGACTGAAGCCAGTCAGCAGTTTGGACTGAAATGTGTGTTGGGAGTGTGTGTACACAACCATCCTACAATGATAAAGATCCACAGCTACTTTTTTTTATTTAATAAAAATAAGTTGGTTCTGAAGGGAACGCCCTCTTGATCAACCGGAATGCATTTATGTTCGGGAGAATCATTCATGAAAAAAGATCCTCTGAGAGCGTCTGGAAAAGAGGGGCGGAGTCAGCGGAGCTCGTGAATATTTAAAGGGGAAGTACACAGTACAGAGTGATTTCTAAAGAGCTGTTTATGACAGGGTAAAATTATCTTTGAGAAATTTTAAAACAAACTATATTACAAACTTTCCATTAAGACCCTAAATAATCATATTAGCTTGTGGAAAACTGGGTTTGTATGACCCCTTTAATATCGTAATGATTTTTGGCATAAAAGAGAAATCAAGAATTTTGACATACAAAGTATTTTTGGCTATTGCTATAAATATATCCCGGTGACTTAAGACTGCTTTTGTGGTCCAGGGTCACATATGGCATGTAAAGCATGTAAATGTATTTTAAACTTTTAGATGAGCCTTTGCCAATTCAACATCAAGGTTTTTCCCTGACAGAATTGATCTAGCTGTGTATTATTTTGGTTTAGAAAGCAGTTGTTTATAAATGCAGGTCTGAATGTAGAAGTGCTGATTTTGCTGCTGTTTCTCTGTTTTATGCTTACTTTTCTTTTTAGTAGATGTTTTCCCTCTGGAGCAACTTAACAAGTGTTTAGGGGGGCATAATGCATCCGTGGGTTTCCGTAATGACTCCGACCATAACATTGATGGGACTTTTGTGTTACCAAGCCCTAAGTCTCGACCACAACATTATCACTTCTTTCCACCTGCACCATTACACTGCTTTATGTCTGTTATGTGAACTTTCTAGTGGATCCAGCCTTTCCTAATCTCTCCCAGTATTATAAAACATTCAGCCCTCATATATAACCTCGATTATTCCTGCACAATAATAATAATGATTTCCCAGAGGAGATTTATTTTTAGTTCCTCTTGACACCGAAACATCCGTGTCTGCTTTGTGTAACTGCCATCACATTGTATGCTGGAGCAGATGATTAATGATTCATACATGCAACACACTTTAGACCAGGAGCACATTCATATTTTGACAGACTAATAAAAAGTCAGGGCAGATTTAATTTATTCATGTATTGCTTTTACATGATGTTTCACAAATGTAAGTTATTTTTAACTTCACATGTGTGTGTGAAGTTTCATGCATATATTATTGTTTTTTTATGCATTTATGTAATTATTAATGGCACACAGCAATACTAATCCACAATTTTCAACAAATACCAATAAGAAAAAAGAAAATAGTACATTTACTGAATAAAACTTTATTGTTTTTATACATTATTGATAAACTGACATAAGTCTCAATTTCAAGAAAAAAGTCAAGAAAAAATGTCAAGAATGCGCTCATAAAATTACGAGAAACATTTGTTAAATTGTGAGGGAAAAAAACACAACATGAGTTTGTTTATTATCAACCTTTTTCTTGAAATTTAACTAGTTTTTCATTTAACACTTTTTTTTCTCGTACGGTTAATCATTTAATTTCGACTTTTTCACGTAATTTATTGAGTTTATTCTCAACATTTTATTTAAAAAAAAAAATTCTCAAAATTTAACAAACTTTGTCTCAAAACATATCGCCTTTATTCTCAAAATGTAACAACTTTAAATCTAGAGTTTTATTTTCTTAGAATTGCTTGACCCTAATCATCTTCCGTAAGAGCACAACCTTTACAGTAAAATCTAAATAAACAAACAAATAAATAAATAATGAACCTGCATTAATATACAATTAGTATTAGTATATTGCTAATAGTGCTGTCAAACGATCGTTTTTGCTTACATAATATATGTGTGTGTGCTGTGTATATTTATTGTGCAGATTTAAATACAAAGACATGCATGCATATATGTAAGAAATATGTTATGTTTATATATTAAACACATTTACGTATAATATAAAATATAAGAGTATACATATGTAAACGTATATGCATGTAAATATTTCCAAAACATATAATGTATGTGTGTGTGTTTATATATGCATAATAAATAAGTAAAAAATATGTAAAAATACATATATTTAGTAAACAAAAATATTTTGAATGTGATTAATCGTGATTAATCGTTTGACTGCACTAATGGCTAATGTTTAAATTAATGTTTATTATTAATATATTTATATTGGAAATATTCTTATTGGTCATTATTAGCAATACTATTAAATTTTGAATAGATCTGGCCTAAGAATTAATAAACTTTCTACCTCCCTCTCTCTAATTTGTCTTTTGGATTATGTTTTATTATATTTATACTCATTTATATTAGCCTATTCTTTTTCTTTTATCATATATTAGGCTGCATATATTAGAATTAGGCTGCAAAATTAATCCCGGTTAACTATTTTAAACAGAAATACCTTACCTTACATGTCGTGGTTTTGGACAAAATGGTTGAGAATGTTGTAAACCGTACGTAGTGCGCGCATCTGCCCATAGAGGACGCGCATCAGATTCCTGCAGCCTAATAGCGCAGTGACGTCATCGTCCCCATGACCCGGAAGTTCTGCTGCTATTTCTTGACACGTAGTTAGCGGCGTTGGCGGAGTCCTGGGCGTTTAACGGTGTAAGTAAAGCTTCAAAATCTACTTTACTAGATATTCATATTTTAGCTGTGCTGTGTGTTTGAAGATGTGTGTATGGCAGTGCTTGACAGAGACTGAGTGCGTCGTTGCAGTGCTTTAATGGAGCTGTGCTTACTGAGCCCAAAAACAAAACAAACATTAATGCTAAATAAATCACTGCAAATGTGTGTGACTCCTACACATGTGGCAAAGACAGAATTAGAGCAACGCTGTTTTTAGCGAACCATATCTGTAATATTTGGTGTTCCTCTGGCACAGTGGTTAATTTCATTTTTACCTCAAAAGAAAAAAAAAAAGCACCATGGACTTTTTTTATATCCACTGTTTATGCCGTATTAATGGTTTTACTATATGGCAGTATCACTGTACAGTGATGTGGTACCCTAGCAGGTCCTTTTTTTGTATTTGTAAGCCTTCAGTACATGGTGTTGAAATCAGTTTCTGTTCAGATCCTAGATGCAGACACTTTGAATGTGTGATTCTTACATAACATGCTTAGCTTTTGCTAATCTAATATTTCCAGCAGATCTTCACCCAAATAACCGTCTTGACTATTATATTGCTATACACCGGTCTGTTTTAGTAATATTAACTGATTTTTCTCTTGAATGTCTTCCAGGTTGCTTGCAATGTCAGGGTTTGACAACTTAAACGCAGGCTTTTATCAGTCTAGTTACAGTGTAGACGATCAGAACCAAGGATATGACTACAGCAACACAGACGACCCGTACAACAAGTAGGCCTGAGCCTTGCACAAAGTTCTGATGTTATTAACAAATCGCTCGCAATACACATTGTTTCAGTGCAGCTTCACAGGCCAACCATGACGTCAAAGTTTATAATACCTTCATGCCTTCATATCTGACTATGTGAACAATCACCAAGCCATGCTTTGGTATAGTACAGTATATATTGCAGTACATGAATGTATGTCCAACTTTAAATATACTTCTGGCTGATAAGATACGAAGTTCTAGATGGTAATCAGCAAATAATAAGTTTACATTATTCACAAAGTCATGGTGTTCTTATTTCATATTTGCAGTAAATTGACAAGATTGTTTTGTCTCTTAGCTTTTATAAGCATGTGAGGATATGTCTTATCACCTGATTATGACTATATATCTATTGTTGCATCCGATAGAGCATATGGTCAGTATGACTACTCGCAGCAGATGGGCTACTCGGCACCCCCGGGAATGATGCAGCCCCAGCAGCCATACACTGGGCAGATCTTCCAGCCCACGCCAGCCTTCGCGCCAGTTTCCTCGCAGTCCATGTACAGTAGCAGCTTTGAGGATGAACCCCCGTTGCTGGAGGGTAAGAAAGACACTAAGCTTCAAGATGTCAAGTCAAGATCAAATTAAGATATTTTTGATGATATCAGACAACTGAAATGATCCTGATCCAGAAACGTAGTACAAACATCAGTAAAACGGTCCATGTGACATCAGTGGATCAGCTTCAAATTTACGATGCTAGGAGAATACTTTTTCTTTGCAAAAAAATAAGTAAATAAATAAAATAAAATGACGTAATCTGCCTTGTTTACATCCGGGGAAAGCATTTGATGTACGTAATCTGCGGTTGTTTACGCCTGGAGGAAAGTGTACGCAGCAATCTTCTCCAAATTAATGGAGAGAAGAATAGATGTGTAAATGTTTTTGTTGTTTTGTTTTGCAAAAAAAGTATTGTCCTCGTAAAAGTGAAGTAAAGCCACTGATGTCACATGTTTTACTAGATGAACGACGGGCTCATGGGACATGAGGGTGAGTAATTAATGACAGAATGTTCACTTTTGAGTGAACTAACCTTTTAATGATCTATAAAGCAGCTCATCCAGCTCGGTTCAGCTCTCATCCAATACTGTCTGTGCAATCAAGTAACAAGTAATATAAATTTGGCATCAAATGGATTTATTATAAACAATCCCAAACCATCCATTTTTTCTTAATAAATAATATATAGTCATTTTTAGAGTTGCCTTCTCTTAGTCACACTGCTGTGGTTCCCTGGGGTGAATTTATTCATGTTTACAGAGAAATCAATAATGCATTGCCTCTTACATCCTAAAGCCAAAACTTTGAGAATGACTCATTGCTTTAAAAACTAAAAGTGCCACTCTGGGCTGTGTTCACTACAGACCACATCTGTGTCCTTGCATACATTAAAGTTAAGCAGCCCGTGTGAAACCTTCCTGCCCCAGTTCTTTAGAGCTGTGCTTAAAATGGACCAGCAGTCATCAGTCAGAGAGATGCAGAGAAAGCCACTAAACTACTTACAGCTGGTCGCTGTTGTCTTCCAGTGTCGAAGGTGCTTTCTGTATAATACAGTTGTTCCCATAACAGAGATGTAAAGCAGTGCTTACATCTGAAAATGGCTATAATAGTATAATATGGCTTGATATGCTTTAATATACTGTACTTTAATATACTTTTCCAAATGAACTCCATGCGGATGACTAAGCTAATTTATTTTGGGCCCAGACATGTTGACATGAGAGCTGAGTTTTGTCCGTGCAATGGAGTTATCTGACTGGCTTGAGTAGACGGTAAATGGAAACCTTGAGGTTTGGACATCAAACCAAGGTCCTGACTCTCTTAGGTCATTAAAATCCCATGGCACTTCTCTTTAAGAGTAAGCGTGTAACCCGGTGTCCTGCCCAAATTCACTTCACTGGCCCTTAATGGCCTCCTTATAATCCAGGGGTCACCAAGTTCGGTCCTGGAGGGCCGGTGTCCTGCAGAGTTCAGCTCCAACCTGCCTTAACACAGCTGCCTGGAGGCTTCAAGTATACCTAGTAAGAGCTTGATTAGCTGCTTCAGGTGTGTTTGATTAGGGTTGGAGCTAAACTCTGCAGGACATCGGCCCTCCAGGACCGAACTTTGCTCTGGTTTGTATGATTGTATAGCACTTTGGTGTACAGCAAAGCACTGTAATAAATGCTGTTAAAATGTTTGTTTTTTTCTTCTTTGAGCCATCAAGCTTTTATTTTAGTAAAAACCTGAAGAACGTCTGTGCTTTAAACACAGTTAAACAGTTTTGAGCACTTCGGTTTATGACCCTTCAATATGTTGGCCATGATTGTTTTCACTCTGAAGTGGGCTCTTCGGTGGGCATTATTTCCCACTAGACAAGTAATTTTGGTAAGATATCTTCTGATATTATAGAATTACAATGTAAAAAAAACAAAAAAAAAAACAAGACAAATTGACATCCCAACACAACATTTGTTGGTTTTCTTAGATTGCGTCACTAGTGCCTAAAGTGTCTCTATTATAGGTTTGTATTTTGGTTTTGGAGGTCCAATAGCATTATGCTAATGTTTCATGTTGAGGTCAGCATGAAATGGCTCGTGATTCCTTTTAAAAATGACTCTTTTCAAAAAGAAAACTTTGCAGGATGTTTTCATTCATTTAGAAATTTGTACACGCTGCAAGAAAGGCATTTTCAAATCCATAACGGGGCACTTTACAACTTATGTCTACAAAAATGGAGGAAATATTAAGTGATCCGGAGCACATCGTGTTCACAAATTAACGTATAACAGGACACCCGTGTAAATGGACACGCTGGCTCTCTTCACCAGATTCAATATTTGAGATTTATTTGCAATTGCAGCCGTTTATTTCTATTGCACTTTTAAAGGGATTGATTAGCTTTTCTCCAACATTTGGGAAATCCTGCATAGTGCTTAGATGTGCAGGTTGTGCATTACTTATTCTTCACAAAAAGTGAACGTGAATTTTCCATTTTCAGAGCTGGGGATCAATTTTGACCACATCTGGCAGAAAACCCTGACTGTGCTGCACCCGCTGAAGGCAGCAGATGGCAGTATAATGAACGAAACAGACCTGGCTGGTCCCATGGTGTTCTGTTTGGCCTTTGGGGCGACGCTGCTCTTGGTAAGACACGTGTCTGTGTTGTCACAGAGGACAAACCCTTTTTTGATCAGCGTTTTCATTCATTTCAATTCAAGCTGAAGAACAGAATACGAAATGTCATTTGTGCTAAACAGACGGGTTTCTTCCTGGTTTTAGACGGGTAAGATCCAGTTTGGTTATGTGTACGGTATCAGTGCCATCGGGTGCCTCGGCATATACTGCCTGCTCAACCTCATGAGCATGATGGGGGTCTCGTTCGGCTGCGTGGCTAGTGTTCTCGGGTACTGCCTGCTGCCCATGATCATCCTGTCCAGTTTCGGGGTCCTCTTTTCCTTGCAGTAAGTCTAACTTTTTACGTCCTGAGAATGTAATGAATTAATTGATATTTAAAGATCACCAAATCTTTGTTGTTGTTTTTAAATATGCATTTTCTATGTAACAATCTGACACTAATGCTACTAATCACATGGTTGGAATACATATTTTTTTAATGGTTTTGAAAGAAGTAGCATTTATGTAATCAAAAGTACCGTGAAACAGTAATAATGTAGCATTCTACTGCAATAGGAAGGAACTGTTTTCTATATTAATATATTTTAAAATGTAATGAGGCACATCTGAACTGTCAGCAGCAATTACAAGTCACTCCAGAATGTTGTTTTGGTGCTTAATTATCTTCGATTATTATTGTTTCTTCTTATTTATGTTGAATCAGTAATGTTCTTCTTATTATTATGACATTATTCTTATCAATGTTTGTGTTGCTTGGCTGAATCAATGTTTTTATATATTTAATTTAGTTTTTATTCAAGCAGCAAACTTGTGAATAGTACTGAATGCCTTCATTAAAAATATTAAGCAGCAATATTTTCAGCATTTTAGACTCCTTTCTGAAATGACTGTAATTCACAATTCTTTTAACATTATTGTAATGTTGATTTATCAATGTTCTTATCATAGAATTATTATTATCAGTGTTTGTGTTTCTTTGCTGAATAAATATTTAGTTTGTTTGGTGGTTTAAATCATATTGCAAACTGTGATTGGTGCTGAATGGCTTCTTTTGTTGTTGTTGTTGTTTTTTACTACTTTGTGAAATATTAGTTATATCAGAAATCATTCAGTGTTTCTGTTTTTATTGTATTTTTGCTAAAATGCAGCTTTGTGCATTAAAAAAACACTTCTTTCAAAAACATTCAAAATCTTAATTCCACACTTTTGGCTGGTTTTATGTATTTAATATTAATTATTAATCCTATAATATAAAATGAATAATATATATTGCATTTTAAAGCTTGAGCTAGGTAAAAATACACCTTGCTAAACTAGTGTTTTCCTGTCTTTCAGGGGCATGTTGGGTATCATTTTAACAGCTGCCATCATTGGTTGGTGCAGTTTTTCAGCCTCGAAGATCTTCATCTCCGCTCTGGCCATGGACGGGCAGCAGCTGCTGGTGGCGTATCCCTGCGCCCTGCTGTACGGAGTCTTCGCCCTCATCTCTGTTTTTTGAACTCTCAATCTCTTTTAATGGACAAAATGACCACCAACACGCAGCACGCACTCGCATCCTTTCATTTGAGGACTGCTTTCGTAACACCCACCACACCGAGTGTTTCTAGTGTTTATCATGTTCTGAGAGAATGCGGCATTCATTTCTTCTTACCTACCCACCTACTCTTGAGAAATGTTTTTGCTTACATAATGCAGGTTAAAACTCGTTCTTGTTCTTTAATGCATTCTATAGTTCTTTCCAAAATAGTTCTCTTTAGTAGAGCCAGAAAATGAAGTGTTTATTGAAGAGGAGAACGTGTAGTCAACGTAAAGGGTACACCTCTCCTCCTACACAACGTGTTGCTTGGGCTTCAAGCAAGCATCTCACTCCAGAACGTTCTTTTGCAAAGTACGCTAGTAATTGTTCTTTCTTGGAGCTGTCTTTCTGTACATTCCTGAATTGCTGTCGTTCGGTCTGTTCGTTCATACACTTGGGGTCAGTAAGAGTGCCTACATGTTCACACTTTTTCCATCATGTACAAGGTGAATTAAATGCAATGATACAAAAATCACACTTTTGTGCATCTTTTGCAAGCCAGTTTAGCCAAAATAATAAAACGCTTTCAT
>JAUMHR010000081.1:10363304-10377993 GCA_032361145.1 Enteromius fasciolatus
TAATGGTTAATTTGTTCACAATTAAGCATTAGTTGAGCAAAAACACACTACTAATTAATGATTAACCTAACTTTTTAATCATTAATTAAATTTTTTGCTCAACTAATGCTTAATTATGAACAAATTAACCATTAATTAATTAATTTATTTTATTTAATATGTGAAATATTTATTTATTTTATATAGTTTTCAAATAAATATATATTTAATTAAACAAATCTAATATTCGCTGTAAATTACACAATTTTTAAAAAAAATAACAATGACACGTAGGACTTGGCAATATGACCTAATATCAAAATCATGATTAATTGAACATCTTACAGTACCTCGATTATGAATATTTAACAATTATTATTATTATTATTTTTATTAGTTGGTCCTTGACAAGAGGGGTTGTTTTTTCTAATGAAAAAGTGCATGTATTATAAAATGTATTATATGATTATAAAATAATAGAAGGAAACCAACTGATTAAGGTTATTTATGCTTATTTATTGAATATTGTGAACTACTGAAATTAAAAAGAACACATTGCTTGAAATGAAAACATTGTACGATGTTACTTCAGTTTTAATATATAAACCAAGCTTCCTAAAAAAAAAAAAAATAATAATTAAATAGTAGAAGATGATAGTTGAATAATAGTAGTAATATATAGTAGTAGAACAGTATAGTCTAGAATAGTAGAAAATAACTTGCAATGGTCGTCTAGCGCCAAATACACACACAGTGGTATGCTTTCAGGATTGAAAAAATAAAGAAATAACTGCCGGTTAGAGGCTCTGGACTTTGGTTTCGCTCACCTAATGACACGCATGAACATGTGATTGGAATCTCACTGATGCTACCAAAGACTCTCAAAAGATTGTCCGTTTGTTTCAGTATTCTGACCGCCAACATTGGCTCAATCAACAACAACCAACAGTTTGGGGTGTGACTATCTGTTTGTAAGAAACCTTCATTATTTCGGCACTTTCTGTCCGACGACATTAGTGACGGAAAATGATACGCTTCACCTTTGAGCATAAAGAAACGATGCTTCTGCAGAACGAATCAAACATACAATTCCAATAAAATCTACAGAGAGGCATAAATGGGAAAGCTGACATCATCACTATGAGTATTTTATTTGCAGAGAAGCAAATGAAGCTGCTTATTGGACAATGTGGAATTTGTAGCTAAGCATCCGTCACACACCAACAAGACACTCATCACTAACCATTCACAGCAGATAGTGGGGTTGTCATGGGAACAGTGAGTTAACTTTAACAATCTAAATGTCCATACATTAGTAGTGTTAATGGACTCTCACTCAGACCACATCATTCTTTATTTAATGTTAAGGAGCTCATTAGTCTATAAGAGCTCTGTAGCCTGAGCACTGACTCAAACGCAGCCTTTGGAGTGTGTTTGTCTTAACTGCCCATCATTTCTGCTAGAAGCTATATTTGCATTTGTATTTTATTTATTTTACATACAATAATAATTCGTGTTGAAATATTATCTGTTTTCTGTGTGAATATATTTATTCATTCCTGTGATACAAGCATCATTCCAGGTCTTCACTGATTTACAGCCTGCTGGGGTCTCAGGGGCCTGTGAGACAGGTATATCAGCGCTGCCACACTTAATATATACGTCTATATATAGACGACTGCATTCATCTCAGTCCTGCGGCTTTCCTGTGGCCAATCCTCACGGCTGATTTACAACTGAACACTCACACACACTCACACACACACACACACACACACACACACACACAGAGCAGTGCTGTGACTATTAATCCCTTAATATCATAGACGTTTACCTGGATTAACCTTCACTGACTGCCAAACAAATAGGTGTTGCCGGGATTGCAAAAACAGGATTTTCTGCTGAATTCACAAAAATATTTAGATATTTTTTGTTGCATTGCATTTTATTTTGTTCAATGTTTATGCATATTTTGCAATGGTTTTGGTATATTAACTATTATTATATGTATTATGTAACTATATATACTTTTTGAGATTTATCAAGCCAACACATAAAATCGTTTCATATTTTTGTAACACTGCAAGTGGTATTAAAGTTACAAATAAGAAAGTGCAGCTTTTTTTTATATGGATGCGTCTAAACATGATATATGTGATTTTTTTGCTACTGTATATAATTAGTCTATACCTTTTCATTAGTTTGACCCATTTGGGCTACGAGCACGAAGGCAGGCATTAGAAGGCAATAAGCAAATCATAGCATTCGATCACTTTTCTTCTCTTTTTTGACCTACATTCTCTTCACATTTATGTCATGTTTCAGGATCTCAATGGAGAAGATATTAAACTCAAGGAAGTCAGAGGATTAAATGTCTTCTTATTTTTTTTTCTTAACAGAAATATTACTGTTATTTATAAAAAAAAATTGTTTAATTACACACTATTTACTCTCAGTATTTCTTTGGTTTTGTTTTTGTTTTTCTTTCTACTGTCACATTGTCTCGTGCCTCCATGGTCAGACTGTTCCTGCTCTCCACATACATGATTCTCATATGAACCTTCTTATCAGTGAGAGAAATACAGCTATCACTCTCTTTTAACAGCTGGCAGTCTTTCTGATTTTCCCCTGGGTCATGTTGCTAAATAAGAATATTAGCATTGCTTAACAGACTGCCCAGAATTCACACTTCAGGTCAATAAAATCGAAATTATACATGCTTATTAATTATGCATTCACATTCGATACTCCGTTTTCAGTTTGCTTATCATTAGTCTTGTGCAGCCTTTGAAACGGAGAAATTCTAGAGTCTGGTTGCTTAAATGTTAAACGTGGTAGACTTGGCTCTGCTAACAGAGAGAGAGACAGAGCAGTGTTGCCAAACGCCAGAAAACCAAGCAACATGGGCAGACAAAACAAGCCTAAAAAAAGCTACTTGGCTCATCAAAATATAGATCAAGAACAGTTTAGGAATTTGATTAATTTCATAAGTATAAACCTGCATGAAACATTTACAAGGAGGAAGGTATAAATACAGCATGCATCTGCATTCTAGAAATAAAAAGAAGAGAAATTGCAACTAGTAACTACTCACTCATATATTTATGAGTGACTATTGGGACGAAAGCGCTGAGAGACTGTTTGCTACTTCAGCCAAGTCAGAGCAGAACATGTCTCGACTTGCCCTGAAGCTGATTAATGACTTTGTGTATGATGTGCAGAGAATTTATATATATATGTAGACCAGAATAACATATTTCTATGACTACAGTAAATATATATAATTTTTTATTATATATATATATAATTTTTTTCTTTCTTAGTAGACCAGAATCACTACAGACCTTTTTGCAGTTATCTTGGTGTCACTGCCAGTGTATTTCAATGGAATTCTTCAAAGTTTTAGACAATAAAGTTGTTTTTGTAATATGAAACTTAAGAGCGTGATCTACTGGGAGGGTGAGATTGGGAAAGGGCCGAGGACAGGACGAGGGGGAACACCACTTACAATTAAGACCTCGGCAGTCATGGATCTCAACAGTAAATATGTCGGCAGGAAATTGAGAGAATCTGAGGGCTGTGCTGGGTTTCATAATTTCCGTTCACATAATAAACCTCAAAGCAGGCAAAGACGCCAATGCAAGGTAATGAAACGAAACAGAGATCGTATCAAAACACTGTTCAGTCTCTGATAAAACAACCTGCCCTTTTGACCCTGAAACAACAACTACATCTAAAAGTGCAAGACATGGTAATATACATTTTTTGCATTTTAAAGCAAACCCAGAGATTATAATTACTCATTCAAACAGATGTAATATAAGTTACTAGCGAAGGCTAAGGCTAAGGCTTCTGATAGCTAAGCGGTTCTGAGTGACCACTGTACATGGTTGCTCTTTAATGTCTCTGCTTTATTTATTTCATGTATGGTTTATTACATTACATAGCTAATCTTCTACATATGCTTCTAGTTATTTTGGCACACTTTTCCTAAGAAATACAACCAATAATTAATCTAAAACTCAAAACACATAAAAAAAACCAAATAAATACATAAAAGTCAAATCAAAACAAGGTAATACAATATATGTGGAGGTAAACAAATTTTTTAAAAATTGATTACATTTAAGATTTTTTTTTTTTTTTTTCATTTAAAGTTTGAATTTTGTCTTTTAAAGGGCTCATATGTTCTCTTTGGAGTGTTACAAGACTTATCCACCCTCCCCTAAAACGGCTTGTCATTCAAATGAAGAAAACATCTGCCCCACGTGTGCTCATGCTAGTGAAACAGCATTAAAATAACTCATCCCATAGCTGTGCACAGCCAAGAGCCCTCAAAATGGGCACAAGTGATTTAAAAATGCATTACCGACCCATGGCCCACCAGAGACAGTAAGATGTTTAAGTAAACAGTGTGTCTTGTTAAAGAATCAACAGTGGAAAAAGCCTGTAGGAGATTGGAAAGTTCACAGAGAAAAGCGTTATTGCAGGTCTTGGGAGGGAGAGTGTGTTTGTATTTGTGTGTGTTTGCTTTGAAGGTGATGCATCAAGGAAAACAGGATTTCCCTTGCTGTCTCTGGAAATAAAACGAATTATCTATTACATTTAATCTGTGTGTAGACATCCTGTAACGTTGAGCCAACAACAAAGAAGCTAGCGCATGCGGTTTAGACACGTTGAGCTGTGATGTCATTTATATAAGAATGTTTCTAACACGAATCACATTTTTCAGAGAGAAAATGGTCAAGCAAAAACTCGATTATGACTATTTTCTGGTGCAAGCAACACTAAAACACTACTAAAGTTCAGTCAGAAGCACTGTTGCTGAGCAAAAGTCATTCCAGTAGGCATCTGTGTGATCTGAAGTTTCAACCGAGGGCCAGAAAGTTCAGGTTGTATTCATGCACAAGTTAAAATCGTGGTTTTCAAGCGTTTTAGAACACTATCTTCTGTTTTTAGAATAAACTCATGGAGTTGGTGCAGCCAGTGTTGTTCTGTTGTTCTAACCAGGACGCTCAAATAAACACCAGGAACAAGAGGAGATGGAGTTTAAACACAAAGTACTGTGCACTTACACTGAATTAGGCCGACTCTGCTGAAGCCCATCTTGGTCTCCGTCTCCGGTGGGCAGGCTATTGAATCGAGTCCAGCCGAGCGTGCTGTTGCAATTTACTGACGGCAAGTCTGCACTGGAGTTTACAACCACACTGTTCCTCTTCTCCACTGCTGATGGGAAATCAGAAAGGTTGCTATCCTAATGTGGAGTACGTACTGTAGTATGCCAATGTAATTAATCCAGCCTGTGGCTGAAACAGGGTTTGGTGGGATCTAGTGGTTTAAACAATTAAAGTATACAGCTAGTTATTTTCTGTGTTTAGACAATAGCTGAATTGCATCTAACACTGGAGAGTAGTTCACTTCTCATAAGCCCGGAGGAGGTTGGCAGCAAAATGTTTTTACAGTAAATGCAAACAGGGTGGCGTCTGGTCATAGGTGTGCCAACTGGAAACCTGAAACCATTTTAATAATTAATTCCACTGTTATCTGTAGCACAATTTGTAGACCAGGAACTGAATTTCCTCCTCCAGATGACTTTAGCATTTTATTGTTTTTGAAAGAAAGAACTTGCTGGCGTACCTTTGTCTTTCTCTGAAAATGAGGGTGTGTGGAAGAGCGTGAGGGGTCTTTCGCTGCAGGACGGGGCCTTGCTGTCTGTGCTTCTCCGCCTGGGCAGGTTGAGCTGGGAGTTGCCCTGCCCTCCTCCAGACGCTGGCATGTCTTTAAAAATCTACGGCGCCGAAAGGAAATTCAAATCAGCATGAAAATGTCTGAGTGCCAATGATGGGATGAGTGTCTCCACAAAAATACAACAGGCTGAAATGTTGCCACTGATCCTGAGAGGGTACGACCCCGCAGATGTGTCCAGTCATAAAATGACGATTCGATCATTAGTTGGACACTTTCATGTCATTCCAGTCTGTTTTGTTCTTTAAGGAAAAGCTGTTTTGTTTTGTTTTTTAATACAAAAACACTGTTTGACAGCTATCAGTCTGCTACCAGTGGCCGTCAGGAAATAAAGAAAGTTCAAGACAACAAGTAAGAAAGTTCCCTATGACTCATGCGCTCTGATTTTCAAGTCTGATGTCATGAGTTAGCTATGTGAGACAAGATTCAAGCATGAATCACAGTCTGTTTCAAATTAGATTGATTCGCCTATTCACTGCAACGTAGCATGTTTTGCAAATTAACTGTAAATGTAATAATGTTCTACATTATGTGTGAATGACTGCATAATGGCTAATATTAAAGCACCCTGCACTGCAAGATACTGTCACATCCATCGAAGATATGATATGTCTCTTCTTCGCTGTGTTTTGAACCAGGGATTCAATACTCTTTCAGAAGACGTGTAACAGCGCCTCCTACTGTAGTGAAAACACAGAAAGCTTGAACATTTCTGTCAGTGGCAGAGAAAGAGTTAAGGGTTGAGAAGTCTAATCAATAAATAAATAAATAAATTTATTTAAGGCGAGACACTACAGGCAAAAACATTTTGGGCTAGTTTAGTCCTTCAAAATGTGTTCTTTAGAAATACTATAAAGAAAATGTTAAAAAAAAATGTTTAAAATTATTATTTTATAACATTTTGTTTACTTGTGACCTTTCTTCCCGTATTTAAATCTTCCAATGCAGTTTTCTCAAAATGAGCTTTTTGTCATTTTCCGGTTTCCGGTTGTATAAACAAAAAGAAAAAATAATTTTGCACCTGGCTTTATCCTACCTATATTCAGGTATATGTACCGGAAATATATGCAAATGTCCGCATATTTAATGAGATATTGCCTCTTTTGCATATTTAAACATAAAATTAAAAAAAACTTGTAATGCATTTTTTTCTCCTATTCATGTGAGTAATCAACTGGTAGAGTTTCATGGTCCAATTTGTAAGTTAAAAATTTTACCCTATTCACCTGTAGTGTCTCACCTCAAAAAAAAAAAAAAAAAAGGTCAATTCATGGACAGATGAATTAAAAAAAATCAACACCCTTAGCAAAAAATATCTGCTGTGTTTATGGTGCTTATAAGGAAAAATGAGAAGTTTGGGTACCATCTGCTATTATATGGCCTACTATATGAGATATCTAATTTATGGATCATACACATTTGAAACAACATGAGGTTGAGTAAAAAAAAAAAATGCTGAGGAAAAAACCTTGTGACATGAATCTATGGAGGTCGCCAGTCTTTATGCAATGCTGTATGCAAACAGTGTTTGTGAATGAAAAGCTTTTGGAGGATCAGGTTTATGTTACAGTCAGTCTACGCTTTGTTTCCCGCCGTACATAACTGTGTATTAGTTGAGAGATATAGGATAGGTAGCCAACCGCTTTTGAGCTGAACCTGAATGATTCATTACAGGTGCGCTGTTTCAGGGGATGAGACATGGGAAGGTTAACCGCGCATAGCGACAGCCTTGATCCTAAAGCCCATCCACTTCAACTTTCGCGCAGAAGGAAGTGACCCCGTGTCATGTGACGGAGGGCTCAGCTTAAGAAATCAGCCTTGAGCCGATTTGCATGTTGCCATGGCAACTACTCTAAGCTGCTTTACCCTTTAAGCCCCTATCGGGTTTGAAGTTATCCGTTACAGCAAACGCAGGCTGAGTGAGTCCCCCCGAAAGGGTCTCGCGGCTGGATAAGCCCCCTTAAATTTTTTTTTTCATTCACACCTAGGTGAGAGCAACACAGCTGGTGCACCTCGGGGCGATTACTCTGACAAAAGAAGTGACCAGTTGACAGAAACATCCTAATGAGCCATTTAACTGCAGGTCATCACCACAAAACCTTTTTTGTAATACTTGTGGTGTACATGTGGTGACCGACAGCTACTGTGGTTAGCTAGTATCTATTCATAAACATACCCGCTCGTGGTTCTCGATCAAGATTTCTATCACAATGTTCTGGAACTTGATGTCCATGATTGCAGCGACGGTCTCTTCCTGAGGCCTCAAGAGCGTAGGACCGAACACTACGCCGAGGTTAGCAACCGTCATCAAATTCTGCAGGTGGTGACTGGCCACTCTGACGAGAGAGCAAAACATCAAGTTTCATCATATCAATAAAGTGCTGCTCTGTACTGATAACTTAAAGAGGACAGCGATCATTTTAATTAATTGTTCTTTGTGAAAACCCTCAATTGTTATATATTATGCATTCTTTAACATCAAATTAGTTTCATAGATTTACCATAACTGAAATCCTAAAACACACACACACACACACTGACATATAAGACCACTGACTTATAAATAACCATATAAAGCATACTGCATCATGCTTCTAAATCATCAACATGATCCAAACTTTGCTGAAAAACCTGTTTTACACAATGTACTTCATACGCTCTGCTGTCTGATCGAAAATCTATACTTTTCAGTACGTAAAGGCCTTTAGTATCAATCTTAAAATATCTGCTTTAGGTTGTGGTACATGCATATTTTTACTGTTAAAGCTTTAAGAATATATGAAGTTATCTGTTTTTGAAAATATATATACATGGAGTTTATTTGCAAAAACCGATTTTTTAAATTTTTCAAAAATCATGTTTTTATTATATTATCATGTTTTTATTGTTCATTAGCTAGTTATTTTTTAAACTTATCAGTTTAAATGAGATTAACTGGAATGCATAATAAAAAAAAACATGATCGTTTTCTGTATGAAATAATATTATTTTGCAAACCCCATTGGGTTTTGCATTTACTCAAACAAGAAAATATTTTTTTACTTGTCTAGGTCTATCTTTCTTGATTTAAGAAGTTATAGATATTTTTGCTGGAAACCAGACAATCTTTTTTCAGTGTATTATTATAAGAAAAACGCTTACTGGGCTAAAGCGTAACAATAAAAAAACATCTTGTTAAAATAGTGTAGCTTTTTAGCGTTTTGGAACCTGCAAATATATACTCACCTGGTTATACTATTTTATTTCGTAATATGAGCATTTTGCTTATACTGATTGTAGGAAGTCAACATC
Organism: Enteromius fasciolatus; assembly: GCA_032361145.1. Taxonomy (NCBI): domain Eukaryota; kingdom Metazoa; phylum Chordata; class Actinopteri; order Cypriniformes; family Cyprinidae; genus Enteromius; species Enteromius fasciolatus. The sequence goes on from JAUMHR010000081.1 coordinate 10,372,320, forward strand.
TAATCAGTATCAAACAGCTGCAGTGTTTGTGAACTTGACGAGAAAGCGAAATGATGATTCAGAGTCAACAGTGTAAATCTTTACACCAATAATTTCTTTTAATTAATACACTGACAATATTTAATGATGTAGACGTTGTTATTTTTCACTGCTACTAACTCATTCCACACCGCAGCATCATTTGTAAACATGGCTGAGGCTACAGCTATGCCCGCATGCAAAGTGGGTATTAAACTTCTACTTCCTGTAATTCTTTTTTGGATTTTGAAACATCAAGCTGCTTTGCGTAAATCATTTTCACTCTCGAGTTTTCCCTAAAACTCCAAAATACTGCCAGCGTCGCCGAGGAGCGGCTCCAAGGAGCTCGGGTGTCAAATTAAACTCACAAAAGAAAATGGAGCTGGGAACGGGAGATGAAGGAAAGGACAGGTGAAGGAAAACACGCTCTTTTCAGCTGGCCAAACACAAAGGGGAAGTTAAGGCCTTTATTACCATCAGCGGGGTTGTGGTTTTTACAGTGGAAATCCTCTTAGGGCTTTGGCTTTGCTGGATTTGTAACACAGTAAAAAGGGGGCGTCAACACCCAAACTCACTTGGCCAAGTGTTTCATAAGAAGCTCCAGCATCTGACGGTTCTTCTCCGGGAGACGATGCACTATGGCGTGGATCTCTGCCACCCTCGCCTCGGGATTGTCCAGTTCTAGGAAGACAGAGAAAGAGGAAGCGAGAGAATAAGAGGTTGCAAAGGAAAACGAGCGCATTTCCTTTTGTTCCGCATGAACTGTAGGCGTTTTGCTGCTGTGTTTGACTCGAGAGCATTCGCAGCCCAGTGCATTTCAACAATCACAGACGCATCTGTTGCTGTTGTTGTTAAACAGAACAAAAGATCCCGTTCCTGATTCTGTGAGGTCACTTCCTGACACAGACTGGGCCCACACAGACACATTATTCTAATTAAACTCACATTAACGCTCACGTGTTTGAGTCGGCCCTGTTGTAAAAGCACAGTGCCTCCTAGTGTGTGTGACGGATACAGCATTGTCCATTAAGGGCAAAGCTAAGCCGCCAGACGCGGGCTCTTAAAGGTCACTGAAATATTAGAGTCATCTATCTGCCTGCCATGATATCCTAATAATCCCCAGTAACACGAGTACAGCGAGAGACGAGAGATATAAATGAGGCGGTTTACTCATGACAAGGGACAAAAATAAATAAATAAAATTACAAATTGGCATTTTGTCTTGTTTTCTAGTGTAAATATGTAAACATTCTTAAATCAAGATAATATATATATATTTTTTTTTTCTAATTGTAATACAGTTTTTACCCCGTTGGCTTTGTTTTAGGCAAAAAATGAACAACATTGTAATATGTTTTTTTTTTTTTTTAAACAAAACTTAATGTTAAAATATTTACACTAGTTTTTTTTGCATTGTGTGCATTATTATGTTTCTGCAGTCTCACTTTCATTGCTTTATACACTGCAAAAAACACTTTTCTAGATTAGATTAGTACATTTTTAAATCAAGAAGGATTTTCTAGACAAGTAGTTTTATTTTTTAGAAAAATAAGCGAAAATTAAGTAAATTTTAGCTTGAAATAAGCAAAATTATTTGTCAGCAGGGTAAGAAAAATAATCTTGTTTTCTGTTTGATATAATATTATTCTGCTTACCCCATTGGCAGATTATTTTGCTTATTTCAAGCAAAAATGTACCTAATTTTCACTTATTTTCTAAAAAATAAAACTACTAGAAAATCCTTCTTTATTTAAGGAATTTCTACATATATTTTGGCAGGAAACAAGAAGGGCATTCAGAAAGTATTTTTTTGCAGTGTAGAAAATGCCACAACCCAAATTTAAACACAATGCTGGCATAATCACCACAAGCATTTAGGGACAAACCTGTATTGTCTGAAAACAAGTTATTTTACACACAAAATACAGAATACGGAAATGACAAACAATTCAAATATTGAACGGCAAAAAAACCCCGTTTCAAAAAGACAGCACATAACCAGACCAGACATGTATTTGATCTTGTTGAACAGAAACTGAACCTTTAAACCATACACACATTTTCACACTTTCCTGTCTCTCTTGATTTTCTCTTCTCTAGTTACATACACATTCACATCGTCTCTCACACTCGTATTCCCATCTCTCTCTCTCTCTCTGGTCATGGGCAAACTCCAGATGGCACCTTGCTCTTTATCACATAAATGGCTCTCATAGACAGGAATGAACGAGGGGAGGGGTGGAAAAAAGAGAGAAAATGAAAGGCAGAAAAGGAGGGGTGGAGCTCTCTGAGAAAAAAAAAAAGAAAGAAAAAGAAAAGTTCATATGAGGACAAGGGCCTAACGTCACCCTTAAGGACTGGCAAAAAAAAAAGCACAGAAAGGAAGACAGAAAAACAGAGACAAAAAAGAAATGATGGTAGAAAGCAAAACAAGATAAGATGAAGATAGCAGATATAATAGATATATAATGTATTATAACAGATACAATAGAGATATAATGCGCAAAAAAAAAGTATATTAGCAATCAATCTTGTTTTTTGTGTACAAAAACACCCAAACATGCTAAATGCAATACTCATACCTGAGCAGCATAGTATTTAATATATCTGGTATTATGTTCCCTTCCTCATTAGCTAAAAAGTGTATAATAATTAATGAAATCATTTTAACTTAAAATATCCTAATTTCAGCAAATTCACAAAGATTAAGAAAAAAATCCCATCATATTTAATAAAGTTTGAGCTTAAATCTAAAATCAAAGTGTATCTGGAAGAGGAACAACATCCCTTTGTGTCTCACACAACAGCTGCCACCGCTGTAAATCCATTTTCTTTCCTCTACACCCCAGTTTCCTGTTTCTGACAGAGTCTTATTAGCTTTAACACTCCCGCTCTGTCTTATCTAATGGTCCAACTACAGTCAAATAGTTTCAAATAGTCAAAACAGATCAGAGGAGGGAAAATAGGGCCAGACCGGTCCAACCTGACACTCACTGGCTGCTTTGATGAAGCTCCTCTGGTACTGGTATGTCATGAGAGGGGCCGGCAGCATCCTGATAACACAGAAGAAGAGAAGAGATCACAGATTAGATAACACACCAAATCCACTGTCAGACTCCAGAACAGAAGAAATCTAGCACAGAAGTTTTATTTTTAGCCTGCTAACTAATTTGCAGATTATTGGACAAGTTGTTGAATTACAGGAATAATTAGACATCTTTTCCAACAAACAGCGGTAATTGCAATATCTCACATTTATAACATGAAAGACTATATTTGCATACATATATGTATCTTTTTGAAAATAATGTGGTAATGTGCCGCGGTGCTAACACGTTGTGGGTTGTTGCCAGGCTAGTGTCGTGATCACATGGGACCCGGCGCTCTCTTCCTTGTGGAAAAGAAGTGCACTTAATTGCATTGAATGTGTACCTGTGGTGTAGATCAAATCTTAAAGGTATATCTACAAGGTACCTGCAGATAATGTAATATTAATGACATAACCCTTGAAGAGAGTAAAAAAGCACACTTTGTAATCATTTTAAATTAAGCATTTTACTTTTAACTACATTTTAAATTATTATATTTCAATAATGTTTATTCATGCTTTAATAAAGAGACTGCTCTTTATTTTTTTCTCTCTCTCTTTTAAAAGTTTATATTTTTTTATATATATTTTGTATATATAGTTTATAATTTACAATTGCGTGATTATTTCTCACACCTCAAAAAGTCAGAATTCTGAGATAAAAATGTATTTATTTATTTTATTTTTTAATTCAGTGGTGAAAACGGGTTTCCTGTACCTACTAGCTTATTACTATGTGTGCTAATTTGTGGGTTGCCAGAGTGTATTGTATGATTTCTAGGCACAGAACACTTAGTGTTCAAGCTAACTTTTGAGACTGCAGGAGGCAGTAAAATCAAGACAGCTAAAACACATTTTGTGTAGCATATCCTGTTGGTACCTGAGGTAATGCTTTATTGCACTGGTGATGGTCTTGATCTCCCATTCTGTGCTGTCCAGCTCCACATCTGCATAGGTTTTGGGGTCTAGAGGAGGGTATTACAATTAGTCGGCAGATTTAGTTTGCTGGTGACCTCTGTTGAAACTCAGCACAGTGCCAGTACGTGCAAGCAAACTATGCATATGCGTTCTGGCAACAGCCAATCAGCATCAAAATCGCAAAGTGTTTCCTAGAGCAAAACTGTCAAAGTATATCATTATCGCTCTGAGGCAGGCAGTTAAATACTGGTGATCTGGTGAGTAACACAACAACATCAAGGTCTATTCATCATGCTTTCACCGCAGGGTGTGACAGGCATTCCTGAGTTTGTACTTCTGAAAATAATGGACCCTTGCTAAGTGAAGCTTCACAAATAAATATAATACATCAAATAAGTCTGTATGATATTAGTCGTGGTCGTAAATGCAGTAAAAATATTGTAATATGGGAGAGGCAAACGCATTCAATTTGGCATAGTGACAAAATCTCAATGCATTATGAAAAAACTAGGTCGCTCACGTAATAATCAATATATCTGTCTACACTGCATTGGAGTAATGCGACAAACCTAGACACATTCCACTATAAATCAACAAAGCTGTCTAGAGTGATAATCAATGTGACAACTAGAGCGCTCACATAACAATTAACAACGCTGTCTAAAAAAATGACAACTGTGACAACCTGTTACCAGGGTCAATGACATATAAGAATATCCAAGAATATCTATTCAAAATATAGTTCAAAACTAATTAAACATGTGTCAGATTCTTAGAAATATACTTTCTTCTATACATGCTGGTTTTGAAGAACCTTTATATTATTTTCATATATATATATATATATATAATGACATGTGGTGCAGCCATTATGCAATATTAATAACATATTTTAGTGCACTTTTTAAGATAACTCTTATTATGAAATTGTATAGTTTAAAAGACTATAATTAAGTGTGAAATTTAATGTAATGTTTTCAAACAGTTAATTGCATGCTATTTGCAATTAATGGGATGGATCACCCAAAAATGTAAATTCTGATATAAATTACTGTCATGTCGTTCCGAACCGATAATATAATATAATATAAACACCTTCGTTCAGCTATCATAACACAAATTATAAAATAAAATATTTTTGATGATATCTGAGAGCTTTCTGACTGACACATTTGAAGTCTAGAAAGGTACTGTAGGAAGGGCGTTGTTAAAATGGTCCGTGTGACATCAGTGGCACAACTGCAATGTTATGAAGCTACAAGAATTTATTTTCTGCCTCAAGAAAGCAAAAATTCAACAATTACCATGTCTGTTGAGTGAATGTGAACCACTGATGCCACATAAACTATTTTATTAATGTCCTTACTACCCTTTAGGGCCTTGAATGTGTCAGTTACGTTGTAGGTCAGAAAGCTCTTGGATTTCTTAAAAATATCTTAATTTGTGCTCTGAAGGTGAACAAAGGTCTTACAGGTTTGGAATGAAGCAAGGGTTCCTAATTAATTACAAAATTAAATAATTTTCAAACATGTTTGGGTGAACTATCCCTTTAAATAAAAATGCTGTATTAAAAGTATATATATATATATATATTAGGGCTGGGACTCGATTAAAAAAATTAATCTAATTAATTACAGGCTTTGTAATTAA
>JAUMHR010000081.1:10457432-10480758 GCA_032361145.1 Enteromius fasciolatus
GAGCCGAACTGAGCCGTGCCGTACCGTAACGAGCCGTACCAAGCCGAGTCGTACCACGCAGTGGAAAAGCGCCATTAGTGCCAAAATACTGTAGAGCTTGACTGAACACACATATTTTCTACTTTTTAGAAGCTGATAAAGCTATGTATTCTGCTGTTCCAATTATGCATGATTTTATGTTTGAATATGTAATGGGAGGAATATATATGTATATATTTTCCCCTCCAACTTGATATTATCATGATGAGTTTTACATTACATATTTGTTTTAAGGTAGGGTCAGGGAAAGCAGGGGAAAAGAATGCCGAATGCAGCTATTCGTATAACCACGCATCATTTGAATATTAGAATAAACAGACTTCTAAAAGGAAAACCCCGTGCACCAATCAGACTCTACATTATTATGGTGTAAATTAATTGTCAATGGCTAGAAGCTGCAAATTAATGTAATAAAGACCAGATGGTGATTTTGCGAAATGGCAAACCATTGCACAAATGTACGGCATAAAAATATGTTAGACACAGAGTAGTATCAACTCACACCTACATTTAGTAAGCAATTTTTTAGCAATAATTAATAATTAAGCAATAATTTTAACAAAAGCAAAACATCAAAGTTAGAGGAAGCTGTTTCCAAATTCTAGTTCTTCAAGGCTTGTACTGGTGCAGCAGTGCAAACTAACAAAGATTACCCTAAAATACGGATAGTGGAATGCAGCAACTTTTCCCACACAAAGAGCTTTAATAGTGTTTTCAAAAAAGTCAAGTGTTTGTAGTCATATTAGCATGACCTTAGAGAACAAGTCCTGTCAGCTAGTTTTGCCTGCGAGGGACACACTTACTGAGAATTGCTTGACTGGTAAATGCATACCATTACTTCGAAACTCTCTGAAAAGTTGTCTGTGGTTGCTTTGAACTAAATCCCTAACTTCCCCCTCCCCAAGGGCTCCTCTCCGTCTGAATGAGCAACCCTGCATCCATGTTCCGCCTTTTAAGCTTCACTTCCTGATGGTCAGCAACACTCTCTTTGAAACACAGGAAGTCCAACCAATAGGCCTGCTGTTCACCAACAAGATCAGGATAGGGGGCACAGAATCTGCCCTGCCACCAAAAGTGCCTCGTGATCATCTAAATGGGGTGGTTAGGGTGGAGAGGGGGGTGGGGGGTGAGTGTCCATCCATTATTTGAACTCAGCCCTGGCCCTTTTGTGAGCAGCTCACTCTTTGAATGGGAGCGATCAGCCAACCATAACAGACCATAATGCATTTTCTGCCTGATCCACAAGTCTAGAAGTGTGCCTCCGGTCCCCGGCACCGCTGCTCATCAGCAACCACGCACCATGGCTATGGGTGGAATAAAGCTCGATCTGCTGACATCAAACAATTCAGGCAAATATTGTGACAGTGAACTGTCACATGATCTCTGTCAAATTTGTTTTGTAGCCCGCTGAACTAAACGCAACTATTTTGTCATTTTTAAATCTTTGTTAACAATATTTTTGCATGCACATGACACGCCGTATGTTAAGCGCTGCATACCATGATTTTGTCTATATCTATCATAGTAATTTTTGTAAAGAAAACATCACGTAAACTAGAACTATATGTGACCCTGTATCACAAAACCAGTTATACATTTTTTAATTGAGATGCATACATGCATGATCTGAAAGCTGAATAAATAAGCTTCCCATTGATGTATGGTTTGTTGACACAACTATTTGAAAATCTGGAACGTGAGGGTGCAAAAATAATCTAAATTTGGGGAAAATAACCTTTGAAGTTGTCTACATAAAGTCCTAAGCAAATAATATTACTAATCAAACATTAAGCTGTGATATATTTAAGGTATATTTACAGAATACCTTCATGGAACACGACCTTTACGTAATATTCGAATGATTTTCGGTATAAATGAAAACTCGATCATTTTGAACCATACAATGTATAGTTGGCTATTGCTACAAATATACCTGTGCTAATCATGACCGGTTTTGTGCTCCAGGGTTATATGTGATTTCACATGCATATGTTGTTTGGGAAAGGCTCTTTTACATAAAGACGCTGCCTTTAGTCTTATGTTTTAAGAGTCGATGTTAAGTGCCTACAGCCCTTTCCTCTCATTCTCCTACAGAATTAGCATCCATCTTTTTGGGAAGGGGGAAATTGCTGGATCGTTTTACAAGCCGTAGGGAAGAAGGAAAAGAGCCAGACAAATTACTAAATGAGTCAAGTAGGGGGGCACCCAATTTCAGTTACTGCAGTTAGAACCATTCAGCCAGGTAAGAGCAAGAAAGCCCGTGCCCAGCCCTCCAGAGCTAAAGAAAGAAAACCCAAGAACAGGCAGCTCCATCGGTTATTTTCTCTGGCTAGACTACTCCATGCAGGTATTCGTTCTTACCAAACAGTGACTGAAATCAAGTTCACCTTAAAGGGTTATTTAATCATTAACCACTTGGCCCCGTGTCGTTCTAAACCCGTAAAAGCTTTGTTCTTCCTCAGAAAACAATTTCTGACCAGGAAACCGGAGGACTTGTGACTGTTTCATTGACTGCCAGGTACACTCTCAGAAACAACAAAAGCTGTCACTGGGGTGGTACCTTTCTAAAAGGTACACTTTTGTACCAAAAGTGTCTATTTTGGTACCTTAAAGGTACATATCAGTGCTTAAAGTGTACATATTAGAATATAATAGGCACAAAAGTATACCTTTTTAAAAGGTTCCGCCCCAGCGACAGCTTTTGTACCTTTATTTCTGAGAGTGTAATGAACACTGTCAAGGTCCAGAAAAGTAAGAAAGACATTGTCAAAAATAGTCCAGTGACATTACAGTGACGAAATTGTTCAACAAAGTTGTTTTCTATTCATACAAACAGTATTCTTGTTGCTACATAACATTCAGATTAAACCACTAACGGCAGATGGACTATTCTGATGATGTTTTCATTTTTTTCATTTTCACTTGACAGTGCTCATTACTTGGCAGTCAATCGGTTTTCATGCAAAATGTCTTAAATTGTGTTCCAAAGATAGGTTTGGAACGACATGGGGGTAAATGATTAATGATAACATTTTCATTTTGGGATAGAGTAAGCCTTTAAAACAAAGCATTTAGTGCTGGCATGCATATTAATGAAAAGCATGGACTGTTCCTCATCATTTCTAGTCAACATGAATGCATATAAATGTATTTCTGAGTGAAACCAGATATAATCAACAAGACATGTGACATTAGCTGAGAAGGAAGGTCATTTTAGAGGTGGAACAAGTAGTTATATTTAATAAATAAGATTAATGAAGACAAACTTAAAACCTTATTTGGAATAATAGAACAAAACTACAATGCACGTTTTGTGTTCATGATGTACTACAAAACTGCTGCTATTGAGGTGGGATACGGGTAAGGTTAGGGACAGGTCTGGTGTTATGGGTAAGTTTAGGGGTAGGTTAAGGTATAAGGGACGGGTCAACAGTGTAATTATAAATGTAACTACAGAAATTAATTCTAGATGTAACTACATATACTGCAAAGTACTATTTAAAAACACATATGTACAATGTATCAAATTGATTTAAATGTAAGTACGTTGTAGTTAAGGCCACCTAATATGTAGTGGGGCCAAAAGAAATTAGAATAATTATAAACCATGCACAATAATACAAGGAAAAGGGAAATTAAGGAGGTAAATAAGGTGCGTTTTGACTTCGTGTTGACTTTAACAAATGAAATGATGGATGTCACATATCAAGTTTAAACACTGTGCATGTCTGAATACAAAATGATTTTACTTCCTGACAAGACCTCATCCGTTAATGCGTGACAGTCGTACTTGCTCTTTCTTTTATAAATGACCCTATGTCCGATCTAAGAAAAATGACCCTCTTTCCTCGTCTTCTTCAGCAATTAATTTGCAGCTAAGAAAATCATTGTGCTGGAGTCTTGGAGGGACTCCTAAGCAGGAATGCTGCTCTTGAAAAGTAGTTATGACTTAATGAGAATTCCACTTGCAGCAGGAAGGAAGGGCTTAAAATTCGTGTCCCTCAGCGAATTGAACGAATGTTAATCATGATCCCTTCGGCACACGGAAAGCTCGAGCCATGGCTGGTGAAGAAACAGAAGGAAAGAGAGAAATTGATTTAGAGTTAAAGGATTCATTTTGTCGGGGTATTTTTCACAATTTCATTTGAATTGCATCAGAGCTGATATGTCCAGTGATCAGGAGATTGCTTGGAAGCAAAAGTAGTTCAAGCCTTTGGAAAAGAACTTGCGAACTACATATGCTATATTTATTATTCAGCTGACGATCTGAATGGTGTGACAGCACAAATTCAACATCTGAATCAAACAACGCACGGCGAATTCCATAACAAACATACCCTAATCAAGCTTAAAACAGCTACATTTGACTAAACAAAAAGTACCTAATATTGTTTAGTTGTAAAGTCCAATACAATATTACAAATTAGTAAGCTGTGCTAGACTGATAACATGGTTACTAGAAAACTACTCTTGAAAACAGAAGAAATACTGCTATGCTAATGAACAAGTTAGTTATTTCCCAAAATTTGAGATGCCCAGTGTTTTGACGGAATCAGTTGAGTTGTGCGATATTTCAGCAGATTTCTTTTTTTCCATCACTGTCATTTCCTGATAGCTTGAGTCCAGTATGCACTGCAAACAAACAGATGGGCTGAATTTTCTGGGCCTGTTTTGATTAAGGGTTACATGCGTTCTCCAGACTCGTATGTGTGCTCTGACTTGCAGCCAGTCTGCACTAGTCTTTCTTTCTCTTTTTTTTTTGCTCTTTTTTTGTCTGCGTGAAAGACAAGGATGTGAAGGACACCAGGCCTCCAGAGATCCTATCCCAGAGGAAGTAATGCTTTCTGCCCCTTTTTTTCATAACATATTATTTATGTTTGACAGAGCTCTTTGAGACAAATGGCTGCCATATGGAGAAAAGAAAAATTTGTGGTGCTTTTCCACTATGAATGCCGGCCAGTCCAGGGTTACCCTGGGGAATTATTTCATAGGTAAGACATAGAGAAAATCAATCTCTATAGCAAGAACTGTTGCTTTAAAACATTAGAATTTAATTTATTGCCATTTGCACAGCTTCATTATACTGTAGTTCAGCTATATTGGAATTTTTAAGTCAGCTCTATAGTACATGAATAAAAAAGGTAGAAACATGAGTAATATTACACATTATAAGAAAAAAAAATGTGGTAATGTTTCGCATTTTAAGGGAATAATAGGAGACACAAGTAACTTTATGGCATTGCATATTTTTTGTTTGTACTGTAATAGACTTCCTAGCATCTGCAGATGCTCTGAAAACATAAGTGCATGCAAATTTCTGCGGATTACACATCTCCGGCTTCATATCACTGCGACATAGCATCCTTGTAGGAATTTCCTCAGTGCATCCTAGTTGTCCCTCACTCAGTCCTTCTGAAATAAAAATACCTTCCATGTCTTGCCCCAAAGGGACCAGCTGGGATAACTAATCCCCTCTGGGGCACCTGATCACCCCCCCCTCCCCAAAACCCAACCCTCCCAAATCTCCCTTCCTTCCTTCCTCCATCTCTGTTCTAATGGCTCCCTTGTTCATGCTGGACAAAACTGGCCCTTTGTGGCTGCTCTCGAAGCAACATTAAAAACAGGAATAGGGAAATTGTAAACAGGAGGCTTCTAGCCAACAGGCCGAGGCATACAGCAGGCCTCAGAGGCCTACTTCAGTATAAAGCACAGAAACAGACCCTTGTTGCTGTGGGGATTAAAAGGGCTGGGGGATTTCAGGAACACTGCAGAGGCACAAAGCCAGTGGGAAGGGAGGGCTTGGTAAGGAGATACCTGCATTATATATCTACTAGCGGAAATCATACCTTTATTTATACAATGGCACGGGTGACTTGATATGGTATAGGTGCAGAGCGAATGGAATGACACTCACTGAAGCCAAGCTTCAGGACGGCCAATCTGTCAGCTGGTTAGTGGATCAGCCCACAGCGCTCGCTGCCACTCAGCCAACGTAAACTCAGGCTGCTTTGTAATTAGTGAAGCCGCACACACATGCTCGTAGTTTGCATTTGATTGGAGTCGATCCTTTGCTTCGCTGGTAATGTTTGTTTGGAGAGTTAACCAGGCTTAGTTGAGGGAGCCTGATCTTAACCCTTATTCGTGAAACAGATATCAAAGGTGGCTTTTTTTTGCCAACAACCGCTGCTCCACAAGCATGCTGACATGATTCTCTATAAATAGTGCCATACATATCAGAACAATGGATTCACCCCTGAGCATCAGATATACGCAGATTTGGGTCATTGCAAGTTTGCTCCAGTTCTCGGGTTTCCAATGGTAAACTTGTCCATCCAATGTACTTGTTGTCTGTGTGAGAGTCACACTGACATGTGCTCTACAATGATTCAACATGACTCATCAAAAATGAATCCTGTGACTGCAGAAGGCACGTTGACAAACTGGACACATGGTTCTCCTGATGACACACCATTCCTCACCACTGCATGATAGCAGAGATCTGGGCTGATTCAGTGAGGGGTTCAGTCAGAAACTGCATTCAGAATGCATTACAAGATGCAGTTCTGCATCAAAGCTGCGAACTTCTTGAAAGCTCACATTACATCGAGCACAACACAACAAATTGAGATCGAATTGGGGCTTAACATGCCTTAGCATCAGAGACACATTTGATGTTAGGCATACAACTGTATGCACATAAATAAAGATTTTTACCACAAGTGACATCCATTTTTAATTAAAGAGCTCTCTCTGTTTCTGAAAAGGGAGGAACAAATCGAGGGCGGGAAGCAAAATCATTTGTCCCAACTGCGAGCGGCATTCTTATCTGTGCCGGGCAGGCTAAACTGCACAGTCACTGACTGCTTCGCCTTCAAAAGACACGCCATATGCTGTTGAAGATACTGTGAATATGTCATATGTTTATGAAATTGAAATATATTTAGTACGGCGGCAAGGTGGTGTGTACAGGAGAATGATAACCTAATGTTGAAGATTTACTGCCTAGGAGAAAACAGAATATGCCAGGTTGGGTAGGCCTTTCATGAGCAATATTGAATCCCCTTTGAGGCCCTCGCCACCCCCCCCTGCCCCCACATCTCTTTGCCTCTCCGTATGATTCTGAACTTTCCATCGACTCGAGCTCACTGTGTGTGCTTTGAACTCCTAGCCGCTCTTTGAAGGAAAGTCATAAAAAGACCTTTTATTTGGGCCCGGTTGCTTTGATGGGTTTGTCACTTTGTACAATGCACTAAACCATCCTGGGGAGACAGCCTTGTGTGTCTGACAAGCCAGACTGGTTGGTGGGTTTGGACTGAGCCGCCCAGGGCTCGGAGGCAGCACCTCAAAAACGAGCAAACCTAGTCTCCTGCACACATGTTAGCCATCGCATGCCTTGTTGTGGTGAGGCATTTCACATCTTGACAGCCTTGACACCCCTGCTTTAATGTGCTTGGTTCACTGCAGTTATAGTTTCTCGCGAAATTTGTATACTTTTGAGTTATGGTTGATGTCCTGCTTCAAGATCAGTAATGGGCTGTCTCAACAAAAGGCACTTGTGCTTGCTTTTTGTGGGAGAATGTAGCACTTTGTACCTCTTTGTGAGGAAGATATAAAGAGCAGCAGTAAAGACAGTGGGACACCAGATAGCCCGTGTTTGAACAATGCCTTCAAATTAATCCTGGGGAACAGTTTTATGAGTACAAGTAACTGGCCTGATACACAAGGCTACCGGAAATCAAATGCTAGACCCCTCCTTTCAAATTCATACTTGCTTTTCACTGAAACCATGCAATAACAGTCTGGATAAAGGTGAAAGGAAGTGAGGAGAGTCCCGAGCCAGTTGGGCACAAAGGCAGTGTGAAGTAGAGTGGGGTGATGCATGGGAACCAGCACTGAGAGATCTTTCCGGATAGGTTACCGAGCCCAGGAGCACAAAGGTGCCTCGTTGAGGTTGACACTAGGCCAGCGTCGGAGCGCCGCTGTCCCAGGTGTCGAGTGTCAGGGCGCCATTCAGCCCAGGAAGTGTCCCGTGTCGCCCTGTCCCCACGCCCATCAAAGGGGCTGCTGTGTGCTCGCCATCAACCTCAGCATGGCTTAATGTCCAGTGGGGAAAGACATGGCCAGTCGCTTCTTTCCCAGGACTGCAGGTACCTGAGCTGGATCAAGGAAGAGAATGGATGTGAAACAGAGCTTCTGAGGATTGGCTGAGCTTTCTGTTTCAACCCTCTCCCACGGTCACAAAGGAGTGAGAGGATACCCAGCGGTGAGAGGTTTACTGGAAGTGCTGAGGATTAAAGGACGTGAATCTCATACTCCTGTTGGACATTCCAGGCGCTGCGTTTCAAAAACGGTCAGACCGAATGTTCTACATGATGCGTTCTTGTGAAACCAACTTAAAACAGAGGGCGAATTTGCATAATAGACAAAGACTGGAGACGTCTGGTTTTGAAAGTAGGTTTCAAAACCAGTTAACCAATACGTTTTGTGTGCAAGGGTTTCAAAGTTCAAACTTTCAGGCTTTTAATAACCATGTCTTACGTCACATCCGTCACTTCCCAAAAGGAAAAGTTGATTTAAATAAAGTGTCACTGAGAGCATCCATCAGGCCACTAGTCTGGCTAGAGAGTGAATGAATACACTGGGGACAATAGAACCCTGGGTTACTGTAGCCCACCTCTATCTCTAATTATCACAGAGTTCAATTTGGGGGAAGGGTCACCATTGATGAAAAATGGGGGAAGGGCAGGTGGGGTGAGGGCACTTGGAAAGGGAAAGAGTACATGTTGTTTCAGGTGGCCTAACTTGCAGGCTTCCAGCTGGCCCCAGGAAGTAGCCCTTGAGGGCGGTATTGGCAGCTCATTAGCAGAGATCAAAGCCCTGCACTTCCTCCTGGGTAAACTTGCTCTACTCAGCACCCTCCACCTAGATCCCCCAGAGCTAATCTGATTGATATGCAGACAATAGGGCTAATTAACAAAATGGAAATGCTAGAGAAGCAGCTAAACCCCTGGACAAATCGAGGATTTGGGGTCAGTAAGCTACCAAAATTGTAACAAATTCCCAAGGGTGCAAATGATGCGGATATCACTGGAGGTTAGCACTTCATTGCTTCATTGGAAATATTCTTCCTAATCTTATTTCATTGAGTGCCACTCAAAGCCCTCCCGCTCATTAATCATTAATGGCGAACAAATAAATAACTAGAGTAACGTCCGGGGATGTGTGAAAGCTTCTCCTTCATCATTCAGAAAATTGCTGTCTCACAGGAAGTGGGCTGCTGATAGGGATGTGTGCCTCCTCCTGGCTGGAGCTTATTTTAGCCGATAGCTTGTCAACAAAGGCCTCCTTGGGATGGATAATGCTGATCCACTGTGCTTTGCTTGGGCCAGCATTGCTGATTCAGGTCTCAAATATAGCTCCCCACTGTTAGTGACTCTGTGATGCACTACTAATGAAGGTCAGGCATTCTCATGTCAACAAGGAGCGCTGAGGACAGCACGAAGGCTGACCTCCTGTTTTGTCACCCAACCACACTGAATGGAATTATTGCTAGATACATAACTGCTTACTCAAGCCTGATGGAGCACATATATGTACAATATAGAACTTCAATAAACACTATGTGCTGCTATACTTTATAGATAAGATCGGCTTGTTTAACAAGAGGAACAGTCGACATGTAATTACAGGCCTCACACATTTCTTTTGATTTTATCCAGTTCTGCAGGCCGAGAACCAGCTGCTGTCACAGGAAGTGGGGACTTGTCATGTATGCAAACATACACACACATAAAGAGGCTGAGTGTCCTATCTGGTACCGATTTCAAATGTTTATTTCTCTGTAAAGGCTTGTGTGTGTGTGGAAATTTATGTTATGGTGTCGTGCACTAATGGTGAGTAATGGCGAGTAATGGCAACTTTGTGAGGGGCTTTTTAGTGTTTTGGGTAACGGGGTACTGGTGTGGGTTCTCATGGGAGGGGGAAGTCTGCTATGTAAGGGGAATGGCGCGTGGAATGCCCAGAATGCTTGTGGCCTGAATGGCAGGTCCACGCCCCCAGCAACAGGTCACGCTTCATCGCTAGTTTGTCCCATGGGTGAGAGTTCAGGGCCGCTCCTGTCAGTTCTCTGAAGAAGGGTCGAGGGTCACCATCTCACCAAGAGCTCGGCTTTCCCCTCTGTATCAGCAGGGGACCAGAAGGGGCCTACCCCTTCTTCCCACACAGGCCCAGATCTCCAAAGGCTTGCATTCTCCGCATACATCCCTCACACAAGCTCCTTCCTGTGGGCTTGGCTTAAAAAACGGAGGGACCCCCAATTGGCCACAGGCTGCTGCTTTTTAAATCAGGTCGCCACTCTAGTCTGGCCAGAAAGCAACAGCATACATTTTTAATAAAAGAATTGAGCTTTCGTGAAAAATTCACTTGAAGTATTTGTTTTTTCCATTTATGAAAAAAGGAACTTAGTACATGCATACATACAGCGGGGTTGTTCATTTGTAATTTTTAGAATTATAAACTACAGTCAAGTTTACAATATTTTATTTATGAATGTTAAAAGGGTTGCACAGATTAATATATTAATAAATATAGTACAAATATAATGTATTTAAAATAAATTTATTTCACACTAAGTATATAGTTCCACTCTATTGACATATTTACTGACATATCACTCAAGACTTGCTGATATAAAAACGCTAATTAAACCTACATTTCTTAATATTAAGCCTAAAATGTGTTTTAATGTCACTACCGAAGAGGACTGCATGATCTTTGGACAATACCAGTCTTTAAATGCAATATATTCAAAGAGTGCGTGAAGTACTTGCAACGGTTTCACTTGAGCACAATCAAATATCAGTTGGACTTCACTACTTCTGCACCATTACAAAATCAGTTCCAATTCAGCAAACTTTAAGTATACCAGTTTAGTATACTAAAAGTACAATTGCAGTGCATTTTATTAAGTACATTAATATGTATTTGTAGTATTTCAAATATATTTTAGCATATTTATGTTTCACTAGATACATATAAAAACATATATAAATAAACAAATAACCTAATCATTAGTAATTCATCATTGGATTTATAAGACATTAGGCAGAAACCACTTCCATGGTAAGGAACCCATCGTGTATTGGAAATGTTAAATTGCCCCATTTGATAATCCTATTCTCAGTCTGTGGTCGTTTGCACCAAATGGAAAACACTGTGTTCAAAGAGTGCACGTACTATATTTAGCTCTGTCTCCTTCCCCAGGTTTCCATCTAATCAATACTAAAAGTGCTGTTTCTTTCTCTCTTTTTTTGTTCAAAGAGAGATACACACTAGATTTTAGTGCAGTGTATAAAACAAAGCTATAATAATAATGAAACCCTTTCTCTCCTAAATTTAGCACATCAAATAATGTGATTTTATTTTTAATATGAAAGCAGATGTTGTCATGGAAATGTGTGCTAATGTGGAGGCTTCCCATTAACATTTGACAGCATTAGTCAAGCCACAAGCTGGGAATTATCCGTGGGGGGAAGGGTAGACAGAGGGATGTTAAAAAGGAAATTCACACACATTTCCTGCTTGTGGGATCGTTACAAATCGACAACATCCTGTTCTTTTGTTGATCCTGCATGACCTCATGCTGCTGCGTCATAAATGTGTTTTTGCTACTCCGGTGCAGCCAAACTGGAATTGGAAAATAGGACCGCATAAATGCAACCCACCCTCCATTTTAAGCAAGACCGATAGCTCCTGACCTGTTTTCTGATTACCCAAAATAAGGATAACGTGCACGCCACTCCAGGCAGGCATACAAATTAACCAGTGGTGATGAAACTCAAAAAAATGTTTTGGACTAAAACGATATCGTGCAATTATGCGTCATATCAAAATGAACACACGCTACAGCAGCATGTTCAAACCATCATGTAAATAGCCTACGCAGTTGCCTTAAATTCCTTTCAAGATGATTAAGAATGCTTCCATACCGTAACAGGTCAGGACCTTTAGAAGACACGCACGAATAAGGCAATGTATAGAAAACATGAATTAAAGCAGTAGTAGCCGCCTTCTTCATGTAATCCGCTTTGACATTGCCCTTGTGACGAAAAGACCATATTCTTCCATTCATGAAATCTTGAAAAGGCGCATGCGCAGTGAAATCCGGAGCTCTCCCATTCATAAAAGTGTAACCCCCGAGTCGTAATGCCCTCCCATTCACAAAAAAAAAAAAAAAATCTGTCAAAGCATCTGCGCAGTACGTTTCTTACCCTCCCATTCATAAAAAGCCATTTCCCTCATGTAGTTGCAACATCGTATGGAGAAGACTGTGTCCTTACTGCAGTGCACATCGCACGGATAGTCGTCCGGATTTTTTCCCCCCTTCGTGGCTTCGTTTGGATCTACCTATCATTCTCTCTCTGGTATCTGGTATTGGATTATATCGCAACACTCTGTTCATCTGAGAAGAAAGAAATGATCTCTATTCTAATGCAAGTAAGTAAGTTTTTCCATTTATTTTAAAAATATATCCATATATATATAATATATATATATATATATATATATATATATATATATTTAGGCTATTTATAATATTATAATGCAGTTCAAGTAAATGTAATTCAAATGTCAAGGACAACGCTATAACATGAAATTTCTATTATATTACTTCAAATCGAGTCGTTTCCATTCTGGTTTATCACAAAGCGCCGATACAGCCGTTCTTTAGCAACGCATTGTAGGTGCATTTGAGCCTTGTGTAAATATTTAACTACGGTAACTAACCACGACAGGATCGTGGGCGATTTAAGAATGGAATGGACACGTAGAACAGGTGAGAATTCGGGATTAACCGTGTACGCGTCGTTTCTTTCGATCGGGGAAGCGACAGTTGCCTATTTCGTGTTGCGTATCATGATCCGCGTTTGTCCGCGTTCTATCTTTTACCATCGCGTGACGCTTCACTGCAGCTCGAAGCACTGAAGCTCATTTTAAGCATTAAAACTGTTTTGGCGAGTTAAACACTGAATGGAGATTAGCGAGAGACAGAGGGCATTTCTTTATCTTCGTTATGAGTGTTTTTTAGATTCTGGTGAATATGTTATGGTTCGTTAAATAATAAAAGGCTGTTTAAATGTTGAATGCTTTGTGTGAAACTGTAATTGTGGCACGCCAATATATAAATGTCGTTTCAGACGACACTGCTTTAGAGGCTGCAGGCTTGCTCAAGAGAAGCGCAGAAGCAACGCCACTTCAATTTATTACATAGCTCACGCAAAAATCTAGCAACAGGTTGATATTTGTCTTATCAAACAGCCTACCGTTTTCTTCTGTAGCAAACAGATAGGCTGTTTAACATTTTATAAGACCGCACAACGAAAACATTTCACTGGATAAACTGCTTAAAACGTGCAACTGCGTTTAAGAGGGTATTTTACCTTTAAAACTCTCTTAATAGATTCAGTTTAACTGTACTATTCCTAACCTCACGTCAATGGCGTAGTGAACTGTAATTTAATTGTTTTGTGAATCTTTAACCTAGGTTAATGTACTTTTATGTTTATTTTATTCAGAATAAACCCCTCCCATCAGAACACTAGTGCAGGCTTGTACTTAGCCTAATGCTGATCAATCTGATTGTGGAAGTGGACGTTTTTACGATTCCTTTTATAACAATTTCTAAGTGCAATTTTCCAGTTTATGCAATTTCAGATGTATTTATGGTCTTTTGACGCACAAACCAATCGTTGGGTCATCTGATTAGAATTCTATGAGGGTGGTTTTCAGTACTAAGTTGTTCTGTGGTCTTTGCAGGAGTGCTAAATGCTGACCTGAGCTCTGGTATATGAGGAACACAACCTACAGATGGAGTCAAGGGTTCCTCACCACATTCCGGGAGTCTCCTCCTCCATCATGGTGCAGCCTTTGCTGGACAGCCGCGTTCCCTATGGACGGCTCCAGCACCCATTAACTATTTACCCCATCGACCAAATGAAATCTTTACATTTGCAGAATGACTACATTGACACCCCTGCTGTGATCTCACAACAGCCGCCAAGTCACAAGGCAGGCACGAGGGGGCAGGAGATCCTGCTGGGAGCCCCGCACCATCCTCATCTGTCCCGCTGTGAGGTCCCAGATGCCACCACGCATCCCTGGATTTCCTTCAGTGGTCGGCCCAGCTCCATCAGCAGCAGCAGCAGCACCTCCTCCGACCAAAGGCTGCTGGACCATGCAGCTCCCACCCCTGTTGTGGATCCGTACACTACTGGCAATGGCCATGGCAGGACCCTAGGTGCAGAGCAGCCCAAGGCTCTGAGCTCCAAGGCTCAGATTGCGAAGGCAGTCGCGGCCTTGCCAGTGGAAAAGAAGCATGCTGCGTTGTGCGAGAAATGCGGCAAATGCCGATGCACGGAGTGCACTTTGCCCCGGGCCCTGCCCTCCTGTTGGGTTTGCAACCAAGAGTGCCTGTGCTCAGCGCAGAACCTAGTGGACTCTGTCACTTGCATGTGCCTAGTCAAGGGCGTCTTCTACCACTGCACTGATGAGGACGAGGAAGGCTCCTGCGCTGACAAGCCGTGCTCCTGCTCGCACTCAAACTGTTGCGCGCGGTGGTCCTTCATGGCAGCCGTTTCGTTGGTGCTGCCCTGCCTGATGTGTTATTTGCCCGCCACTGGTTGTGCCAAGCTCTCACAGAAGTGCTACGATGGCATCAGCCGCCCCGGCTGCCGATGCAAAAGCACCCAGGCCTGCAAGGTGGCAGAGGTCAAGGCCTGCCAGCTGGAAAAACAGGCCTCGTGATGGCGTGCCAGAAATGGAGAGTACAAAGTGACTGGCGAGCAAAGTTCACAGGAGCCTCTCAGATAACGGTGTACTTCCCCAAATCACGGTACTTAAGGTTCACGCATGATCATCGAGCGTAAATCAGTAGCAACGTTTGACTGACCATTATTTTACTCGTTCTACAACAAAGGAGAGGCCTGTGTTTTCTTCTCCTGGGGTTCTCGCGATGGCCATGGGATCAAAGTCTTTGCCGTTTCACCCCTGAGTAAAACAACTCGCTGACACAGAATGCTGCATTTGAGCAAAATGTCTGTTTGAAAGATTCCAATCTCTTCTCTGATGTTTATTTTCTCATCTATGAAAAGTCAAAGTAAATATCACCCATTCAAGAACACTCTACACTTTGGCAATCCCTCTCCGGATCTGGCACTGCAGAAAGGTTGCAGTGAATTCCAAGCTGATAACACATGTCACAATCAAAATAACCAGACTTCATCTCTGTGCACGGTGCATTTACAAGCTTGTTATAGAGCTTTATTTCTTCTGTTGTTTGAAATGCAAACACGGGAGGTAATTTGGTTTCATTGAAGGATTCTAAGTTCCCTTGACCGTTGCGAAAGACATTGGCGACTGCCCACAAACCACGTGACAGGATGTTTTCTATCTCCTGTGGGGACAGATTGTTTGTTTTTGATGGCAAATGGGTAAAATAGCTTTCATAATTCTCTTTGAAAAACATGCCATAGCATACACGGACTTCCATAATGATTCTTCCAAATGTTAGCGGTTCAATTTGTTGTAGACAATGACCTCAGGGATCATCGGTTCATCTGAATTACGTACCACGTGTGAATTCAGCTTGGAACTAGTTGGGTGACTCGAGTTAAGGGAACGGGCAGTGGTCAAAACACAGCAATTCAGACACCAAGCATTCATAAGCTACCAGGAGAATCGGGCCAGTAGTTGCGGGAAAAACGGAAGCTATAAAGTTAGCGTCTACTACTCTGCCGCTTCTAAACAAAACATGCCAATTGTATCACCGTTATAATAAGGCAAAAGCACAGTATTATGTACAGTAGCATGTACAAAGTGTTTCACTGTAGTTGGAAAAGTTCCTCTAGTTTACTACGCACCAAACATAACGCTCTATGGACGTGCCCTAGTATCATACTGCTTTCTCCACATATATATATTTTGTTACATGTATAGTATAGAGATTTTGCCAAAGGAGTGCACCATGGAGTTTTCGTTGACCATTTTTATAAACGTTTGTTTCCAAGTGGGCATGCATTGTCGTACTCTAGCCAATTATAGTAGTGCGAAAGTAAGCTCTTAAAGGTACGGTGCTCTACTTCCCAAGATTCCTAGAGTCTGGGAGCACGAGGGAAAACTGTCAGCCTGCGGTTCGCTCGTTTAGTCCCACATACTCCAACGACATTTGTACTTGTTGCACAAAATCCGAAAAGCAGAAATACACTACTGTTCTTAGTCTTGAATGTATAAGGCTAGGGTTTAAGTCTTTTTGCGATCTAACCGGTGGATAGGTGCCAGAGTAGTTCCGAGCAGAGAAGCTTGCGTAGCTGCATAGGGAAGAGTTGCAAATGTACCATAGATATCTTAGATTTCGACCTATGCAGGTTACACGTTCTTGTAAATAGTTTTAAGAAAAAAACTAGCTATATGTTTCAAATGTCCTGAGAAATTGCATGGTACAATTTAATTACGATTCAGTACAAAAATATATAAATGAATTATTATATTTTCGGGAGGGCTGGGGGCGGGTGGGGGTAAAGATTATGTGGCTGTGGCATAGAAGGTAGGGTGTTTAGGTATTTCGATTACAAGCACTTGATTTAGAAAAGTGTGCCAGGCAATAAAAATACCTCTGTTAATGCTAGCCATGCCTCATTAGCACGAGAGAGGCACGGCTAATTCCCGGTTCCTCAGTGCCCCTGAAACTGTAGATTTAATTGAATTCACAGAGGGAACAGCGGTTCGTCACACTCAAAGTGACACTTTTTCACCCCAATGTGGCCAAGCATTTTGTTTTTCCTCCTTCCTCCTAAAATGGTGCAACATCTTCAGTGCTTGATTGACATATACAGCTGCTGTGTGTGAACTTGTCTGGGAGGAACGGGGATCCCTCTCAAGTAACATTCCATTCCATCCTATTCGGTGTTGCTTTTTCACCCCGCCTTCTCGCTTTTGTTTTTGTCTTTCACAATTCTCTCACCTAAGGAGAACGATACAGCTGTAAAATGTAAACTTTATGGTTGTTGGCCTAATAACCTGGCCTGGAAATTGAACCATCTTCCCTCTGAGATGTTTTCATCAGGACGCTGTGACTAAATCTATTCGTGGTACAGTTTCTTGACCACTAGAAACCCATTCTTCTTTTTTAAGCTGCCTTCCAAACTGGGCTTGTACTCTCTGCGTTTCTTTGCCTTCATTGTTCATGTTCATGAGGATTAAAGAAAAGAGCAATGTGCTTTTGTTTTGTTTAAAAAAGCAAAAAGAAAAAAAAATCTCTCACACATATGAAAATGTCCCTTTATAGATATATTTATTTTGAAGTTCTATTTTATATAGTATTTATTTAGATGCCTACTTTTGTTTGTGAATAAAAGCTTATGTCAAAACGGAATGTACATTGAAATTGGAAAATATATATTGTTAAATATAAAACTCTGTGTGTGGTGTCTTCAGTGTCCTCAGCATTCATACAGTACACGCTACTGGAAAATGTGATTATTAAAGATGCACTCCAAATAATGAATTTCTTACTTGATGTTTTTGACTTGTTTAAATATCTAAACGTTCTTAAGAGCGATTACATGAGAAGCAAAAGGACTTAAGATATTAAGTCTTGTTTTCTAAAAAAAATATACCTTTTTTTTTTTTTTTTTCAGCTTTGCTTAAAACAAGAAAGATATCTGACAATGGAATAACAAAAGTAATCTTAATTCACAGGGAAAATATTATTTTTCTAACCCTATTGGCAAATAGTGTTTTCTTGTTGTAAGCGAAAACAAACTTCAATACTTTCCTAAGAAAACAAGACCTAACATCTTAAGTCATTTAGTCTCTCAGGTAAATGTATCCCGATTTAAGAATGTTTAGATATCTGTTACGGAAAACGAGAGAAATACAAAATAAGAAAATCATTTTTGTTTGCAGTACATCTGTGGGTCATATTAATAAAATAATGTAGCCAATTAAGAAATATTTTACATGAGCTGGCTAATTTCCAAATAAATAGACATAAAATATTAGTTTAAATCTTCTTTATCACTGAATTAAATGAAAAATATGCCAATGAATCCCAAAAGCGACCAGTCAGAATTAATTCAGAGAGCTATGAAATAATCATATATCGATACAGTATTTCGGTAATTTAAATAATACCGATATGGCTCCATCATAATACAATACCAAGTCTTTATTTATAAATAATACCTTATATAGTTATCCTGAAATATATGAATATTGGATGCTACAGTGCAGATATAATATTTTGAGTTAAAAACATAAATGGAACCCTATTTTAATTCACCTTTGCGCATGGAGGAAGAGGTACAGTCCTGGCTCCTGGCTACAGGAAGAGGCTTTTACTTTACATGAGGCTGCTCTTGTATCAAGATATTGGCTCTCAAGGATCTGGGACTGCAGCTCACATAAAATCTTTACAAACCTGGATGACTCACACACCCATGAATCTGTTGACATCTATCCAAACACACTCACACAAGTACGTTCACCTATGAACTTCTGTACATGAGCTATAAAAATCAGAAGAGGACCTGCGTGTGTGACACATAAGACTACATTTTATATTTATTTCTTCCCTTATGGGTGGGGACAAAGTCAAATTAAATGTCTCCCACTCAAAAACACAGTATACTTTTACCTCTGACTTCCATTAATCAATCAATCAACCAATCAACCGATGAATTAACATATCATTTGAGTTTGTCCCTTTTCTTGTGCAGAAATCCCTGATACGCGGCTGGGATGCTGTGAGTCACTGCCAGGGCATTGCTATGGGGTGGCTATGTGTTTGGAGTGTGTTTTAATGGGTTGCTATAGTCTTCTGGGTAGTAACTAGGGATCTATTCTGGGTAGTTGCTAGGTGCTTTCAAATTGTCCCATGTCAACAGAGCCCCCCTCCAGGTCTCTATAGGTGTGTCTGAGTGCACTCATTTTCATTAATCTGAATGAATCCGATCTGATTTCACATTCTATTTACGTGAACCCTTAAACTTTGCAATCCGATGTTTACATGTGCATGACATGCATTCTGAAGAAAGCGTAGGTTTACTGGCCAGTTGCTGTGTTTAGAAGCAGAGAAAGCCAGTCTGGTAATGTTACCAGAGCTGTGAGTATGACAGACTGCTGCAGGGGTGACATTTTTTTGTAGGCTGGAAACAAGATCGCATTTTAGCACTTGTGCTGAAGTCAAAGTTCTGCGTGTGTGTGTGTTAAATGTCAGAAATAAGGTCTGTGCTTAACACAAACTCGTTTTATTCTGTGACACAAAATACATCAGTAATACCCAGTTGTTGTAAGCTCTTGCCTTGAAAAAGGTGTTTGTGAACAAATCGACCCAGTCTCACTGCAATTCAAGGTGGCGTATTCGTACAAATTCATACGCTTTTTGCTGAATCATACATATTTTACGAGTTGCTAATTTGTATGAATTTGCACAAATGACCCACACCTAACCCCACGCCTAAAACTATTTAGACCAATCAGAGTTTTCATCTGAAATATTTAAAATTGTGTTCCAAAGACAGTTTTTATGAGTTTGGAATGACATGGGAGTAAGTGATTAATGACAAAATTGTCATTTTGGGATGGAGTAGCCCTTTATGCAACTATGTACAACATAGTACACAGCCTGTTGACTGTATTTAGGCTTTAAAGGTTTAATTTGTGAATATCAATCCAATATAGTCAACATTTTATTTGGATGGAGTCCGACCATTTGAATTGTTTACATGAAGGCATTTCAGTCTAACTTCAGTCCAATTACTAATGTATTATTTGGTTGGATATAAATGTAGCTTTTGACATTCTGGTCTCTTAATATTGCATGGGTTCCTCCTTCAGTGTAAATCTACAGGACTTGTATTTGTCCCATTTGAAAATCATTATTCTGATCACTGTACAATGTGTCCAGTCTTGCTTCTGGAGATAAATCTCCAGTCTGCCCTTGACTTACTTTCTTGGAAGTTTCTAGTGATCCTGAAGAGCTTGATTAGCTGGTTCAGGTGTGTTTAATTGGGGTAAGAACTAAACTCTGCAGGACTCTTGCCCTCCAGGAGCAGGGTTGGGCGCCCCTGGTTTAAACCAACTCCCCGCATGCATCAAAGGCCGGAACTTTTCTCCTCGCTGCTCTATCTGCCATCTGCTCTGGCTAAGTCATGTGGCCAGTCATTTTGCACAATTCAGCTTGCGCATTTCCGAGGTGAACTCATCCATGCTGACTTGGTTCAAGAAAATGTCCTCTTGCAAATGACATATTGCAAAACTCCTGAGCACATCTGGTGCTGTACTCATGCCCTCCCCTCTCATTCCCATTCTCTATCTCTCTGTCAGCCCCCAGCCCTCCCTCACCAGGCTCGGATATGAACGCAATGCACCAGAGAGGCAAACAACAGTCAAGCTCAGTAAATTGGGAACCTGAAGTTGAAATGGAGAGGTTAAACTCTTCATGGAATGTCCTTTGGTTCATATGCGTGTGCAAATCTGCTACTTAAATCATGCGATGTGTTTTAACAAGAGTTTACTAGAGTGTACTTGCCAGGGTGGCCATTTCTATATGCGTTATGCAACATATATAGTTATTTTCTATTAATTAACTTTCTGGGTAACATAACTTAAAGTCTTTATGTATATTGCATTATGGCTTGAAATGCACCTTATAATGCATTGCACAATCTCACAAAGAATTGTATCCAGAGTTGCTTCATTATAACGCTTGTCACTTAATTATTACTATGCATTTCAAAATTTCAATTATAATTATGTATGACATGCATTAAAATGCACAGTATGAATAATTATGCATTATACCCGTTAATACCCCTTCATAAATCACCACTTTATGTAATAATATGCTAGAAATAATGCAATTTTATCATGACTAAAAGTTTTTAAATTAGTATTTAGTATTCTTACTTATTACTTGGCATTTTTCACTTCTGGTCCAAATATTTCAATATTCTTGAATGAAGATGAATTTACTTAATGACTTTATTTATGATGTTAAGTCTTTTTTCAGAAAAAAAAAAAAATCTTAAAATTTAGTTTTTGCCTAACACAAGAAAGAAAAGCTATCCAAGATGTAAAAAAAGGGAAAACAAGATTCCTTTTCTTTAATATTTTTTTTCTCTTCTGTGTTCTTTCTTGTTTTAAGCAAAAACGTACAAAATGTAAAATCTTTAGTCATTAAGAATCCATGCACATGAATTCAAAAATGTACCTTGCACACAGTGTTGCTGTGAATTGACACATCTGCTAAATGTATAAACTGAAATATAATGTGGAAAACAAATGAAATCATCTTAGTTGAGAAGTAAGGAAGGCCAGAAACAGAGATGGCCCTGCGAATTGGCCAAATCTTTCATTGTGAATCAGCTCGCCACACTCATTTTGGAAACTCTATGGCATGGACCCAAGTGAGCAACTTTTTAAACAAAGGGCTACTGTCTTGCATCATTTCCCCTCTCCACCACCGCTCCGGAAAGAACTTCTTATCACCATTTATTGCTGGTCCGTATCAGAGGCCTGGTCTGTGCTAACACCCAGCCCGAATGGATTTTCAGTGCTCCAAATGCAGACAGTTGTAAAACGCATCGCAGGGCTATCTTACAAATACCTCTTTTACTTTTGCTCCAGTTTGCCGTTTTATGGGAAAGATTCTTCCCAGGCAACATTCATGATGAAATATCTCCCCAAGCTGGACTGTGCTTTTGTCCTTGGACAACAGGAAGCAACAAGCAAAATGAGAATGCGTACATGCATTCGTTTAGAAACAGTGTTTTGGTTTCACAGTTTGCAGATTTTCATGTTTCAAGTACTAACAGTGTGAGCATACACACGTGCACAGACACACACACACAGTGCTTGCTTATCATCTGCGGGCTGTGTGAAAAACAGTCCTTCCACTGAGTGCAGCAGCCCCCCAAAGCGCCAGAGGGGTCGGAGCCAACCAAACTTGGCTTTCAATATCAGAAGTGCAACACGCCCACTTGGCCTCGGCAGTGGTGCATTCCTAGGGAGCTCATTGTCAAAAGCCAAACACTTCCTCTAGTGTACAGACCGACACGACCGCAGAGACATTTTATACATGCATGGCGTTCAGACCGAAGACAGCTGCAACCTCACCCCATTGCTTTTTCACTTCATTACAGTTTTTAGGACAGCAAAATGAGTAGAAAACATTAATCTGCTTTAAATTCATTTTCTTAAAGATTTGTTAACTTACTTTAAATATGATAATGAACGGTAATAATCTTTAATACAAAAGATAATATACAGTAGTTTGGAATAGTAAATGTTGTTTCTAAAGGTGAACATAATATCTTATTAAAGGTGCTATATTTCTCATAAAACTGACCTGATATTTTGCCACATTTTGTTTTCTTAATGTTTTAAGTGTCCCAGCAGTTTTACAGAAATGCAAAATAGGCAAAAATGAAGAGGAAATTCAATCAGTTCTAATGGAATTAACTTAAGTAGTGACATTTTTTGTTTTGTTTTCTAAAGAATTTGCTCTTATTCGTCAGAAATGTCACCCCTCTCTCACCTCATACACTACACACCACATACAGTCTGCTAGACGTAAGAGAGAAGTACTGAAATACAATATCTTATATCTCACTTAAAAATTAAAAAAAACATAATATATTAGAAAATATCGCTACTGTATATGTAGTGGTGAGATTGTAAGTTATGTGTTAGTCCATATTTGAGGTTGTAATGTGTTGTGTATGCACACATAATCATTTAAAAGCTTTTTCTTATTGTGTTTTATATTTACTAGTGCATGTCGAATGATTAATCACGATCAGTTACATCTAAAATAAAAGTCTTTGCATGCATGATATATGTGTGTGTGTTCTGTGTATATTTATTATGTATATATAAATACACACACACACACACACACACACATTTACATGCAATTATTTATATTCATATAATTTATATTATAAATAAATCTATGATACATATTTATATATATATATATACACAAATACATGCATGTGTGTCTATTTATATATACATAATTTTAACAGTTCAATCTAGTTTTAGGAGGTGAGAGACATCAGTGGCAAGCATGGAGAAGGTGTACAGGCTTTACTGACCTTTCATTGCGCAAGACTAATCTGGTACTCTTATATTAACACTTATTGTTTTGAATAACTTGCTGCCTCTGTGGTGTAATCGGTGTGGTGTGGGCAGTGAGGTGGTATGAAGCAAGAAAAGGCAGAAGTTG
>JAUMHR010000081.1:10492010-10515484 GCA_032361145.1 Enteromius fasciolatus
TTTAATGCTACTTGAGATCAATTTTATTAAACGCTGTTTTTTATTTGTCTCACATAAACACGTTTCTATATTTGATTACAACACATTTTATAACCAAGAAACCTTATGTAAAATCCTGCAACAACTCAATAGCAAACAAACTTTCCTAAATGTTCCATGTGTAAAAATGGCACTGGCAAGCACATGATGGTTTTTGCAGCAAAATCTTTGCCAAATAATTATGTGGATGATCCGTTGTGGTGACTCCTAACGGGAGCAGCTAAAAGTAAATGAGAGAGAGTGCTTCAACAAAACAATACATATGACTTTACTTTTATTAAATGTTCCATCTGGGCTTGATTTATGAATAATGCATCACTAGAGACTCTGTGTAGCCTATACATTCGAAATTTTGAGCTGTGGCTCTTATCGGTTTCAGAAGGTCTGTACTGTTATCATGTTAAATTAGACAAACCCATATACAGCATTAGAAGAATAAAAACTCTTATTTAATTAATCACATACATTAACAGCCCTAGTTTATTAAATTAAACACTCACACAATGAAGAATAGCAAATGCTCTGGGACGTTATTATCCCACGAAGCCATCAGAGAACCTTTAACAGAGAAGCAATGCAACTGATGCTGATAGCTCACATAGGAATGACAAATATAGAAATCAATTCACACGTCATAGAAAAAAAAAAACATGATTTACTCACCCTCAAGACATACTAGGTGTAGGATTTGAGACAGCTGTTCATATTCTTACTGATTGTATTACAGACCAGAAATGGTTTTCTTTGAATGTGAAAGAGGGTATTATTCTTCTACTGTTGCCTCTCTTGTGTGGGAGGTTCCTCAAGGTTCAATTTTGGGACCAATTTTATTTTCTTGTTATATGTTCCCACGTTCGTTATTTTCGTCAATCCAAAATAACGAAATAAACGTGTCCCTGCCATGAATAAATACTGTGAGACTAGCTGTAAATTGTGCTTAAAATGTATTTGTTTTCATTAGAATAAAAAAAAAATGCTTTGTAAGTTTTGTAAGTATTCCTTGTCTCCATTTATTTTATGTTTTTTATTCTTCTTTTATTTTACCTTAATCATTGGGTAATTTTTATTTTTGTGTGAACTATCCCTTTAAGGTCATTGATTTAGTTATAGATTTTGGTTTCGATTTAAGTGACTGAGGCATCCAATGGGAATCAAATCGAAAATTGTAAGTACTTTTTAAATATTTTGACCACAGACATTACAAAAGCTTCAATCTGTTTTTGGAGTTAAGGAAGTAGTGCTATTTTTCAAAGCCCCCTCCTGACCCAGCTTGAGTACCTGCTGGTTTATTCCACTGTGGTGAATCTCTCGGAACGAACATGATGATAAAATTACGTCAGGCAGCGGCTTCGACAGAATTCCTCACTGATGTGCTGTGCCAGGCTTAGAGAGTAACATTCTTCCTGCAGAATAAATAACGTGTTAGCTGACGAGCGGCGGAAGACTAACGAATGCTTCTCGCCGAAGATGAGGTCAACGTGACGCGCACCACTCCCCCAGAGCTTGGTTCCGTGTGCTCCGCCACGTAGATAAATTATCTGTTTGTTTTTGTTAACTTGACAGCAGGAAAGAGTTGGGATTAACAAGTGCAGGGCTCGAAAGCAGCAAGCCTCAAAATGGTTGTGCAACCAGGCAAGTGCTACGACACACACGGACACCACTCCCTGAAATGTGAACACACTGTTGTAGATGTATGGACAACAGTTTATGTAATAGGCCATTTAGCTGCAGCCCAATTGCCTGACCTGAATATTTTAGCTGACAAAGTACAACATGTTGGAATTTCAGCGAGCAAATATCTTTTTTTTTGCAGGATTTAATACCTAGTGGCTTCAAAAGCATTTTCCTAAAAACAAGTAGCATTCTGTTATTTAATAATAATAATAATAATAATATAAATAAATAAAATCATATTTGCATTAATCCTCATATTTTGTGGTAAATCACCACACTTTGAGGGACATACCAAATTTGTATATTTCTCAGGTGTAATTTTGGCCCATGACCCCAGGCAGATGTTGTTTAGTTTTGTTTGATGATGCTTGAGTACTGCGGTTTCAAATAGTTCTGCAGATTCTCAGTTGGATTAAGATCTGAGCTTTGACTGGACCAGTGTAGGACACTCAACTTGTTGTTCTTGAACCACTCCAGTGTGTTTGAGATTGTTTTGCTAAAAGATAAACCGTCTCCCAAGCAGTTCCAATCTTGCAGCCGTTCCATTCTCCCTTCTGTTTTAACACAAAGCTCAGTCTCGGCTGATGAAAAGCAGTCCTACAGCATGCCGCTTCCATGAACTCACTCTAGCTGTTGTTTACTGAGAAGTGAACATTGTTGGATGTTGTTTTGACCCTTGTAAATATATGTCTTGGTCAAATTTGACCACAAAATCTTAGGGTCAGTTATTCTGAAAGTCAGGCATGCTTCCAAATGTTTATTTTAAATAAAAGAATAAATGCAACACACCCATACAGGTCGCTATTTTAATGTACTATTGATGTGGTTGACTGGCGCAGCTTTAATCTGCAGTCTTTACTGCACTCATTAGCACCTTCAAAGTGTTTTTTTTTAATGTGTGGTTTCTCTTAGGACTACAAAAGTACAAAATTACATTTATTTTGTATTTGTTTTTTTGGAAAAACTAAAAAACTCTATATATTTTTTAAGGAAATAAGACTTTTGATAACACTTTATTTCGATAGTCCACTTTAGATATTCTACTAACAGTAAGTAACTTTGCAACTGCTTGTAGGGTCCACAGCGCACTGCATACTGATTACCAGAAACTTTGCAAGTACTGTATGTCAACTTATTCTACTAACTACTAATTAAACTCCCATTAACAGTCTAATCTGAGAGTTAGAAGACATGTAGTTGTGAAATAATGAGAATTACTTGACATGTAGTTACAACGTTGCTTATAGTTAGTAGAATGTCTAAATGGACCTTTGGAATAAAGTGTAACCAGGCTTTTCTTTTTGGAAGGAGTACCAAAATAACATTTTAATAATTTTAAAACTTGTGATAGATTTAATAAAGTTAAAAGGCCTGAAAACTGACATGCACATGGTAAACAAATTTTGGTCAATTAAAAATGTTAGTACAATAATGCAATAAATAAAACAGTAAAAATAATGTTTTTAAAAAAAAAAATAAATAAACATTTGCTGGATTCAAATAAATATTTAACTAAAATAAATAAATTAATAATAATAATAATAGTAAACAATTGTCTTGGTTAGTATAATTGAAATATATTCCATATATATAAAAAAAAAAAAACAATTAAAAAAAAAAAAAAAAAGACTAAATTTATCTTGATTCAAAAATGTTGTGATATTTATACTAGAAAACATCTAAAATCCCTCGTAAGAAAATCATGTTTGCTGTGCGCTTATATTGCCACTGTAAATAATTTGTCTAGTAAAAACAGTATTTGTATCCGCTAGCAGTGGAACATCTGATCAAATGTTGCAATAGCTTATAGCCTGCTAACACATGCTAATATCTTCACCTGGTGGAAGTTCTGTTATTTTATTTGCACAGAACAGACACACTCAGCCTTGTGCTGAAATGTCCTCCCAGAGATTTATTGACCCAGAGGCCCTGTTCAGCACTAGAGAAACCCGCCAGGCAAGCCAGAGGAGGAGGAGGACACTTACAGTGTGATGAGGAGCACGAGGAACACAGCTGGTCCTGCTCATGAGCGAAGAATTTCCTAATATGTCTCATTTTTATCAAGCAGGCTCATCCATTAGGATGAAATATTACCATGCATCACTTCATGCTGAAAATATGAGTAACAGCTCATAATGGAGAGCTAGGTTAAAGATACATGTTAGTGAGTAGCTAAGTAGCTGCCACTGTTCAGTTATAAACAAAGCACTGATCGGCCTCAAAACATCTGGACAAAATCCAGTGGAGCGCTAACATGTTTAACAAAAATTGCCAAAAATGGTCAGTTGGGTCAGTTTTAGTATAGGTGTTACGCCTTGTTTGCAGTAAAGGTCTGGCAAAGGTCACATTCTACCATTGCTCAGTCATTCTAACAGGAATTTGTGCAAATGTAAGGACAAAAACGAAATTTAAGTTGGTCATGCAAATTCGCAAGCTCTTTTGTTTGAAAAGAACTTCAGGGTGAGCAGTGTTTCTATGCTACTGACAATATGAGTCAATCATGAACACATCATTTATTGAATGAATTTTTGAATGAATCGCACATGCACAACATCCTTTCATTCATGACATGAGGTGAACTAATCAATTATATTTCCTGCATGTATGACTGACTCAACAGTACAAAATTCTGGTACAGGAAACAGAATTGATTAGTTCACCTTGTGTGTCTGAGTCGTTCATTTTTTCATCACATGACAGCTGCATAGGCTATGTACACAATATAAATGATTAGCAATCGTTTCATGTGCAGTTTCAGACTCGGACCGGTGAAGGGACTCGGGAGGTGAAATATTCATTTCTGTTTCTTGTGTACAGCCTGTATGGGTGTCATATGACAAAGGAAATACAGTAGTACACAAACAAGGACTTGAGTAAAAATACAGATGCTCTAATAAAATATTACTTCAAGTTTTAAGTACTCTTTTTAAAAACAGCCTGTTTACATACTTTCTTCAAAATATCTTCCTTTACAAAGAACTTCATACAGGTTTGGAACTACTCGGGTAAATAAATGATGAACTAAATTCATTTTATTTCTTATTTATTATTCTATTTCTTTAAGTAAAAAATACAAAAGTGTTTGGTTTTTAATGTAGTTAAATATTGAAACTAAAGCTACCTTAATAATTGTATATTTTATTATTTTATATTATATATTTGATATAATCCTCGAATATCCCTGGGCAATTTTTTCATACAGATTATAATTTTTTTTTTTACAATTTCTTTTTTTTAATAATTTTTTATTTAGAAACATCTTTAACATTTTTATGTTAGAAACATCTTTATTTTAACATCAGCTAACTGTCGTAGGTGCAAGCCGTTCCAGAGGATGATGTAAGATGAATGCGTTGTGTGATTGGTGACGAATACAGAATCACGGAGGAGAGAGCAAAACTAAATATAATCCAAGACAAGACTCCTGTAAACAAACATTGGTTTTTGTGAAACTGCCATTCACAGAAGCTCCACCTACTTCCTATGTTATCTGTCAAAAAGCCTCTCGTAAACTAGTGAGAAATGCATTGATTCACTACAGGAGGCCTTTATTCACCCCCTGGAGCCACGTGATGCATGTTTTAATATGGATGGATGCACTTTATTTCACTACTTTTGGACTGTTGAACAAAAACACCCACCATGCCATTACAAAGCTTGGAAGAGCAAGGATCATTTTACCTCTGATGTCACATACAATTATAAAACAGGGGCTAATTTTCATTTTTGGGTGAAATAACCCTTTTAATAATATCAGCTCATCCATAAATGGCATCCTGGAGCAGTTCAAAATAATGCGGAACGGCATGTTTTTAACAAAATGTAGTGGAAAAAAGCACAAAATATTATGCTTTGGAATGTATTATGGTAACAGTAAAGGTTTCTCTAAATAAAAACCCTCTGGTAAAGTGCAAAAAAATTACTCTCAATAAAAACAAGATGCCATTTTCTTCTAAAAAGAAATCATATCTTATCATAATCAAGTTTTAGAACAAAAAATATACAACATTCAATCGCAGGAAGGTATCAGTAAAACAACTTGTTAACATTTACCTCAGGAAAGCCTTTTAATGTTGAATAAATCAATAAAATAGTAAATACTTATATACTGTATATAGGCCATATGTATATTATACATATTATATATATTAGACACATGTTATAAATTTGGTATATATTTACTCATTTGTTATAAATGTCTTAATTATTAAATTAATGTTTTAGTAAACCTAAGTTATAGGTTTATATATATATTTACTAAGTACAGTTCAAATCTATTAATATATTTAATGAAATATCGCTTGAGACTTACTGATATAAAATTATAATTAAACAGTTTCCACACTTCTGTTGCTCATGTTGCCAGAAACTGCCATTTTTATAGCAATAACAACTCTTTTCATGCCATTTTAATGTTATATTGTGTCATGTTTATCAAAATAAAACTAAAAATAGCATTAAATACAACTTTATTCCTGCACGTAGCACATAAAGTGTTTCTGTTGCTGCATGAAAATGTCTTTACATGGCTGCAACAAATATTGCAGCTAATCCACTTCATCTGTTATAATATACACAAATAGACAAGCGTCATTCTGGAAAACAGAAAGTGTCTGATTTCACGTCTCTGTGTTAAACTCCTCCTCCGGGCTTCAAAGTCAGCCATAGCTGAAGTCGAACACGGCTAAAGACTTCTGTTCACTTTGTCACGGCAAATCGTTTTCAGTGTGAACACCCCATAACGCACTGGAAGGAAGCTGAGGTGTAGTTTACTGGTGTTCCCTGTACAAGGTGCTGATGACCAGTCAAGCAGAAAAGACCCCCCAGTTAAGCTATTAACATATTGTGACCTCTGACCTCCCACCTCTGACCTGATAAAATGGAGTCTTAATGGAGACCAGACGCCAGCGCAGGGCGACAGTGTGGCCCATGGGAAGGGCGAGTGTCTTTCGACCTTACGCACCCACTGAAGAGGCCCAATGAAGAGGAGGAGGACAAGAGAGGAAGTTTATACAGCCGACTTTTGGAGGGCCACAGGAGCGTTGCTATTTATAAAACTAGCAATCCTTTGCTAAAATTAATAAATACGCACAATTGAAGGCATCCTGTTATTTTGTGGCCAGGACTGAGGAAGTTATTTTGTGGTACACTGATAATTTTGGTTAGAACACCAGGCTATAAATACTGTCAGCACCGCTCCCTCCCAAACTCCAAATGAAAATCCGGTGTTTAGGAAAACAACTGCAGGGGGAAAAAAAAAAGATGGAGGTGGAACATTTTTGAAGCAGGAGATTTGAGGGAAGACTCTTGTGTTTGAGCACAGCTTACAGACCGTCCGTAACCCCATAGTCAGTGTCACAGATGACTGCAAAGGGAATTTTGGAAAACCGATACGGTCACAATGTAAATACTGTGACTGAAGTGCTTTCCAACATACACTAACACAGCATTCAAAGCAGCAATGGGACATTAGTCTGCCCACGGTAAATGTGAAACTGCTGCAGAACACGACTAGATTCTATCCAGCGTATATATATGTATGTATATACTTCCGCTCTTCTGATAGGACAAGCAGCATTCCAAGATGATGATGTGTGTTCCAAGCTTGAATTTTGACTGTATTGCTTTATGTTATTATTGATGAAACAAGTCTCTGTTTCTCATGAAGTACAATACACATTTTAGGAGCCTTGTCGCACATGTTACAAGTACTTATAGTTATAACAATAAATTATACATAATCACAAGCAATTAACCCTTAAGCATATAGTAAATGTATGCTGTCAATTTGTACAAATTAACTGTAACAAGAACACCTAAAAATAATGTGTAATCAAACATTTTGACAGAAGCCAATGTCAGATAGGGAGATAAAATGTCTCTCAATCTTTCCCTCTTGGATCATATGTACCAGTGGGTATGAATAATTCACAGGAAAATATGAGTAAAACTAATAATATATTTACTGACATATCACTTGAGACTATACTGAAATAAAAATATAATTAAACTTCATCTGGAGTACTACTTGGGCAAAAGGCACATTTCTTAATTTTGAGCCTAAAATGTGTTTTAATGTCAGTACTGAAGAGGATTATATGTTCTTTGTATAATATCAGCCTTTTAATGCATTATATTCAAATTGTACTGGAAGTATACTTGAAATAGTTCCACAATTAAACTCACTTCGGTATATCTTGGCACTACTTCAGTACAAAGTTAGTTAGTTCCAGTTTAGCAGACTTAAGTAAACCAGTTTAGTAAACAAAAGTACAATTGCATATGTAGTACATAATATGTAGATAGAGATTTTTTTTTTCTGTTTTTGTCTGTCTGTCCCAGGCCATTCCCAACCAAGCAACTGACCAAATGTTTTGGGAAAAACAAAATGTTTTAACAGGCTTAGGGCAACTTTGCAAAGAAGCCATGCAAAGCAATAATGCTGGGGCCTGCTTTGTTCTGACAGCAGGAGAGCAGGAGTGGCTGTTGAAAGGAGCTCTTTTTTTTGCCGGGTTTGTTTGTTATTTGATGTAGCTCAGTCTACAGTCTTGTCAGTTGACCATAACTCAAGCGAACGTTACTGGGGCACTTCAGTCAATTATATAGAGGCAGGAGACAGAGTTAGTTAGTGTTGGATAGGTGGGAGAAACCTGGGGTCAAGCCCCAATCAACACTCCCCCCCTACTGGTCTGTCAATTGCCATTTTCCACTGACGCCAATGCCGTAAAACTCAGCCGAGGTTTAGGACACACAAAATGGCTTTTATGACTTAACTGAAATTGTTTTACAATATCACTCAGCACTCAACATAATGACATTCCCAGCTTCTGCGATTGTCAGGGGCCCGATATGGATGGATATCAAAAGACATTTGGAAAACTGTTATAAAATATACATATTTATCCACACGGGGTTCTTACTTAAATAAGTAAAAGCAAACTTAGTGTTCATGCCAGCCACCACTGTGTTATTCACTAAAAAGTCAACATTAACATAGGACATAAACAGCTTCCTTTGGTTCCGGTGGTCTCTTCCATGTAGTCCCAGTGTCCTGGCCCCCAACAGAGAAGGCAGGCAACAGGGGCCACCGTGACCCCAGCATGTTGCCGCGGGATATGAGCTGGAGCCAGCTTGGCTTGTTTAATGCTTGTTTATGGCTGCTGAGAGGCAGGAAGTGCCGCCAGGGATTCCTGTTGGACCTGTCTTGTAGTTAATTTTACAGCCACTTTTTATTTACTGATAGTTACACTTGGGCCCTTGTCATTCATAAGGAAACATGCAGAGTTGAGCTTACGACTGACACCCCGACCACTCTGTTCCCTCTGTCCTTCCTGAACTCCTTCGAATCCTCCGGGGGGAAAAAAAAGAAGAGGTTTTGCGATGCCAACATGGAGATATCATTGCTTTCAATCAGCACGCCGAGCCCAGACAGCAATTCCTGGTCATCGGAGCGGATTGTTTATTCCTGTCGTAATGTGTTTAATTCTGTGGAGGATGTTTTGATTTGCCACCAGGTCTGTTTTTCATTGGAAGTTCATTGGAGATCAGCTAACCACAAGCCATCGCCCTCTAGATGGGAGGAAGCGACTGAGCAGAGTCTGAGAAGTGTCCTTATTAACGACTGCTGAAAGGCGCAATGAAGACAACACTCCAGCTGTTCCACGTCCAGTGTTTCTATTGTAGGATCCAGAAGCTGAGTGAGGATTTAGATAATTGGTTTAATGGCAACATTTAAATATGGTTAAACAAAATATTGCTTGTTAAGTGACAGAAAGTCTAACCCATGTCCTTGAGTTGTTTCTTTTTGAACAAACTTTACTTTTTGCTTAATTAATGCCCCAACATCTGCCCATCCTCCATTATAAAGTGCTTACATTACATCTTGACACACATATTTGTATATATTGTGTAATTTATATATTTTTTAAGTTTTGGTTCATTAGCAATGTGGCTACTTTCAACAAAATAGATTTTGAATTAAGCCTTTTGTGGGGTCATTTGTTCAAAACCAGTCATGTATAAGTTTCATATCTGCTAAAAAGTTTACATGCATACATTAAAAAATATATGAATAAAACTGAAGTAAAAGTAAAGACACTGCACCGCAATATTGGCATTTTAGTACAATTTGAGTATTTATGAATAATTATGGTGATGACTATTACAGTGAAATTATATGTATTTTACATTTGAAAGTAAAGTAAAAGTAAATATTTATTTACAGTATGTGATCTGTGTGACCTTGTCATTGAAGAACACTTGAACTGGTTTCCTGTTTAGGGAGTAGGGAGCACTGAACACTGTGTACTACAGAGACCCAGTCAACTGGAACACACCTATGACTGTGTGCATGTTATGGTATTCACTGTTACAGGGGCCGAATGTCCCCGTTAGACTAGTAATACCAGTAACGTTTGACCTTGTGTGGAGATATTTTGGTCACTATGAAAACACAAGCTTATACCGTAAATAATACAGAATGAAGTTTTTAAAAATATAAAGGCGTAGTTTTAGGGTAAGAAAATCCAGTTTGTACAGTATATATATATATATATATATATATATATATAAACCTTAGAAATGACCCCATATAATCCGGTATGTTTGTATATATTTGTGTGAGAACTAGGTATTTATGCAGTTCTTGATGAGTGCTGATTGAAGACATATGCTGGTGATTAGTCTGGTGGTCAAATGAAGATGATGAATAGTGAAAGCCAACAGAGTGAATCCAAAGTGTTGGTATAAGGCATAAACTCAATTAATGCTAAATAACGAATTAATAAAATCTACATTTGTAACTGTTGTGCATTTGTTTCTGCATGCATTTTTAGACACTTTCAGTTGCATGTGACATATTCAAAAGTATGATGCAAGTTGTTTGGTTTTTTACATGGTGCTCACATCTCTCCCAGGATTCACTAGTCCAGGAACATGTTTATGTGACCGAATGGCGCTCATGTGACAGATAAGGGCAGGCAGGGTAAACAGGAGCTGAGATAGCATGCTGATAGAGTGTTCCTGGACTTCCGGTGCTGCATATTTGCCATCTGATCAAGTGGGCGGTGAGTGTGTGTGTGTGTGAGTGTGTGGAACGAAGACTGGCGGACTTGTGTCATCTGTGCGAGGCTTCTCACCTGATAAACCACAGCACAAACGCTGTCAGATTCCAGGGCTGTGAACTATACAGAACAGAACTGTTAAATACCAAATACACTTTCTGAAAGAAAATTTCAGTTCAAAATAGCTTACATGCCCAATTCACTTCCGAAAAACTGCCAATTACCAAATCCTGAGATTCCCTTCCTTCTACTCCTAAATGTGTGTTCGGGACAGTAATGTTTCCACATCCAGCTGGGTCATCAATCAAGCTAGAGAGCAACAGTGCAAACTGATCTCAGATCTGCCATTTCACCATCAAAAGCTGTAATTATGTGCCTCAGGTTAAACTGTGGACCACAATCCTCACACTCCACCTGAACAAGCAGCAATAAACACCACAGCAACCGGATGTGGACCTTTAGGGCATGGGTGAGGGGAAATAGACAAAGATGTTGAGAAAGGGCGAGAGAGAGGGATGGTCACAAATAGTTGTCACATTCAAAGGCCAAACTATTGTAGTAAAAGCACCATACCACTCAAATCTAAGTTCAGTACATCAATTCAAACTTAAGGAAGTACAAAAAAAGAAGATAGTATAATATTTATTTTTATATAAAAATTTTTTACCAAAGTTAAAAGCATTTATTGAATATAAAAGCATTTATAGTATAATGTAAGGTCATGTAAATCAATGTACTAAAATGTAGCATACCAGTTCAAAAAGCATAACAGTTACATATTACTAGCATTGCTTTGTGGCAAAAGGGGGTTTGGTTTGGCCCTTAAAACCACCAGCACCTCCATCACCAAGGTTCTCCCTTTCTTTTCATCTCATCCAGCCTCGGTGGAGTGTGACGGGCAAGGCGTGAAGACGGAGTTCAAAACAACAACATACCTTCAGAGTCAAGAAACAAGAGAGCATGCCTTTGTGTCCCACAGCCCTCATAAAGCCCATCTGAGCCGCCCCTGGGAGTTCACAAAGACTTGTTTAACTTTGGAGAGCAAGTGCAAAGATTTTGAAGATTTCAGATATATCTCTGATCATAATTACGTAAAAAGCTGACTGTAATGTTTTACAGTAAAACAAGAATGCTTTCTCTGGACAATAAAAGTGTAGAAAACTGTATTGGGGTTTAAATATTGGCTCTGTAATGATAAACGTGGACTATTTCTGTTTTTATTGTATGGTCACATGTAAAAGCTTGTTCTCTTTTCTTGTTTCTCTACTAACAGCAGCATGTTCACGATAGAGCCTTGAGGTCCTGCTGGAAGCACAGCTGAGCCGAATGGAAGGGTGGCGGATCAGTGTGGGAAATTGGGAATGTGCGGTATGCCAGATTAGAGGAAATCTGCCGGTCGTTCTGATGAGCACTGCTAGAGCTCTGCTCAGAAAGAAACAAGGAACTCTGCATGAGCAACTTTCAACATGCTCGAACGTTTGTTTTGAGATAGGTAATGCAAAAAATGTTGTGCCCCTACTTTATTGATGTGCAGCTTACCATCATCTAAGTAAGATTACAGCGCTTTGTGTTGTATGAATGCCTGTGTGGTTGTCCTTAGAACTCAACACACTTCTTGAAAAGCCCTTCTTTCGTGTAGTTTTGCTGTTAAAATCCACCTCAGACTGTTAATCATCACTATTCTGCCGTGCTGTAAACAGACTTGACTCCAGCATGGCATATTGCACATGTAAGGCCACTCCACACAAACAACACAAAGTCACCAGGAAGTGCCAACAATACAGACAAGGCTGAAGGGGTTAAATGCCTCATTCATTCTTGCTCAAGGGAAAAAGAGAGAGAAGAAAAGGAGGGGCGGAGGGGAGAGAGAGAAAAAAAAATGAAAAGACAAAGAAGCAGGCACAGCCCAGCCACCTGCCACATTCCCCGACAAGAATCGAGCCAGCGGAAGGAGCCATTTCTGCAGGAAGCCACGGCGGCTCAGGAGAGCCTCTTAAACCCATTACGGTGGCGAGAGCCAGCACGCTTGACTAGAGGATTTCAAAGCAGGAAGGAGCCTCAGCCATGCCCACTCAGTCCAAAGAAAGAGAGGGAGAGAGGGCTGAACTGATTAAAGAACGAGTATATGAATAAAAACAAATTAGCCAATCTTTGAAGGCAATGGCCCCATTTGTCTTCAACGTGAATCCCACCAGAGCTTTTCAAATGTGTCAACTCCAGTCCACTCAACGCTGGTGATGGTCAACTCTAAGCAGTTCATCAATCCCATTTTTACAAGGATTGGAAAAATGGCTGGAGCATCTGCACTGACTGCGAATCAGGGAACAGACAACATAATTAGTTACTTTTTTAGGAGTAACGCAATGTTGTAATGCACTACTTTTGAAAGTAACTTTGTCCAACACTGACAGACAAGAATTTAACCACTGAACTCCCAATGTTCACCCCCAACAAAGGTGTCCTCTCTGGGGTTGTATGGACATTGACATGAGCTCATCTTAATGGACCTAAGCAGGAGCCATTGTGCGTAGGTGGAAGAGAGGGAGAGAGAGACTGAGTGGTTAAAATGGAATGAAAAAAGCCCAAGCTGAATGCAAGAATGAGCACTGCAACTGTAAATGGAATTGGAAGGAGTCCAGCTCATGCATTTTTTAGTCTATTACTACAGCTGTTACACTCTGTTAACACTGTCAAGTTAAGGAGAGACGTGTACATCCGACAAGTCGGGAATATAATCATATTCGTACATCTCTACAAAAAATCATAACGATTCCATGCATAATGAGGGTCAGTGTGATGTTGCAATTTATGCAACCGAGGACAGTGTGCGTCCGAAGCACTTCAAAGTGTCAAACATGCCAATCTTCATGCTAGAATCTCAGGAGCCCACTATCTACGATCGCTAAAAATAGGACTACATAGCTACACACAAAGTCCTCCACCCCATCATGTTTTCTGAGCGGTTACCTTGTGATTGGCCTTTATTTTCAACCATTACAGTCCATTTTAAATTGAGCTTAAAACGAGCATTACCGCTTCCATTTACAAACTCTTTTCCCAAATTAGTCATAGGAAGGACGACCTGTGGGTGTGAAC
Organism: Enteromius fasciolatus; assembly: GCA_032361145.1. NCBI lineage: Eukaryota > Metazoa > Chordata > Actinopteri > Cypriniformes > Cyprinidae > Enteromius > Enteromius fasciolatus. The sequence goes on from JAUMHR010000081.1 coordinate 10,505,882, forward strand.
GGTGCAATCAAGTCAGTGCATCCGTAAGCCTTAAAGGAACACCTCTTGACTCAAAGACCTTTAATAAGGTCAAAGGAACAAAAGGCCATCCATGTCAAATAAACTCCCAAAACTCAGACTTCTAGAGCTGATGACATTTTAGCAAGCTGGCTAACTACAATTACCACCACCTCTCTTTCTCACTTCCCCTTCCTCTCCTCCTCCACTCCCCTGTTCCCCTACTCCGCCTTCAGCACCTGCGTCCCTCCGGAGGGGGAGGTTTTGGAGAGGAAGCCCTGCAGGCGTCTTACAGATGGTTCCCAAATTACACCTTCATTACTCCCCCCCCACCTCCACTGCACTCTCCACCACTGCCCCCTCCGTTCTTCTGTACACCCCCCACACACCACCTCCTCCACCCCTGGCGCCACACCTCACCGTAAGAAAAAGAGCCATGTCTGTTCAGCAATTTAGCCTTTACGTGAAAAGGGGAAGGTCTTTGGGCCACCAGGTGATAAGATTTATAATTTTCGGACACAACTTATCAGAAAAAACTTATTTGCCTCCCCGTTGGCATTTATTATTTTGGTTGCATACGCTGGAGCCTATGTAGGTCATGAAAGTAGTTTGTCGATTGCAAGATTCTTCCCTCTGTTAACATATTATCTGCAGCAGTGGTTCTCAACCATGTTCATTGAGTACCCCAACACTGCACTTTTTTGTATGTCTTCTTTGTCTGACACACACATTTCAGGTCTTGGAAGTCTCCATGGCCACATTTACATACATATTTCAAGTGATCCAATTCCCTTTTTTTCCGCTCCAGGAGGCACAGATTGGAGATGACCAATGTATGTGTAAACAAAAATAAAATCACATGGATTTCAATATTCACAAATATATTCCAGGCCACAATTCTATGTGTAAAAAAAAAATCTTAATGCACGTGTTAGCATCTGCCATGTTAGAGGACAGATCGGATATTCCCGTCAATGCGAATTGTACATCATTGAAGAAACGACAGTGGCAACTGATATTGATATTCTATGAATCAAATGTTCGCATATTTAAGAGATCAAATTTAGGAGAGTTTCTGTGCAACGTTTTAAGGGCCCCTGCAGTGTAAAATGCAACCTACTGAGATGATGAGTGTTTGATTAAGGGGACAGTGCTGGGGTACTCTAGGAACAATGTTGGGAACCACTGTTCTACAGTAACAGGAAGTTATTTTCTACACTTATACTTTCTTTCTTACACATATGACATAAATATGAAGAAATATCCAGACTTCATGTGTTTAAAAAGTGAGATTCCTGTAACCTGTCAGTGATTTTATGGCACGTAATGCCATGCTCAAACAGGACTAGGGTCAGGGTTTAATACCTTTCTCACTCCAGTATCACCTTGGTTAAATGTGCTGCTGTCATAATAACAAGCATGAATGACCTCTTCCTATAATGCATTTTGACAGTATAAGCTAGCAGAGTTACCACATCCATTTTCAGACTTAACCCATTAGGCAGTTATCAGGATCCTTGTGTAATGGTTCATATAACAGGGTTATGTCCCCTACTGAGAATACCGTGCCCTTTGCCTTGAGCTGCCTTGCTAGATTAAGTTAACTACCAAGTTCTACTTGCAACTCTTTTATAAAAGACTCACAAACTATTACAGGAGAATGCAAAACTCCAACAGATTCTCAGGGTCGGCCGCTTTGGCCGCTTGGAGGATGATACAGTCTCTGGTCAGGATGTCATTACAAAGGAATGCATTCTGCAAGACCAAAAACAAGATCTATAGGTTCCATATGCGATTGCAGCTGGAGGCCAGTTTGGCGTAGAAGAGAGAGAATACTAATGTTAAGTAAACAGCCCTCTGTTTTTCCTGCTTGCTGATTAGTTATTCAGTTGATATACTGATATTTAGATGTGTTCTGATAAAAAGTTGCTCAATTCATCTTGCGTGTTTACGGATCGAGTGGAGGGCAGAGAAATAATTTTAACGTTGTGCAAACAGACGTCGTCATTAGTGCCAATTCAATAAAACTTATGTTTTATTAATTCATTTGCTATGAACACAAGCCTTGATTACTATCTCATAAAACAGAAAAATGGTTCTTTTCATATTGTGCATTGCCATTTTTTATGCTGACATACTTCTGTCCCAGATAATGTGAACAGACAACTATAAGGAATCATAGAAACTTCCAAATGACTCTTTATTTGAGCGGTCCATTACGTGAACTACGAGCTACACTACAGTATCTAATATTATGATACGCATTGCATTCTGTTCTATAAGGACATTGAATTGGATTTTTCTGGGTGTAATATATTCTAGATGATGCATTGAAGACTCCCGCCTGACCAATGTGGAGGCAGGAAGACCCGGTAATTCAGGCAAGAATAAGTGATTCCATGGAGATCCCACTCCTGGCAGAGATGAACAGCAACGGGGGAGTGAATGACTCACTGTCCATCCCGAGAAGAGATTCCACACAACAGCAAACAGTGATGCGGATATGATGAGTTGAGGGATATTAGTGTGACCTTAAAATCCCAACTCAAAAACCATTGCATACTGAGCGCCAAAACTGTATCAAATACAAAATAAACACGCTTTGACCACTGGACTGATTTATAATAACCCACCATAAATAAGCATTTTAAATTGTAGGATGTGATAATTCACTAATAATTATGACAAACATTTGTGCAGGACAAGTCCACCTCAGGTCAGATGTAATCGTAGTCACTGGAGATTCCTTGCAATTGCTCTGTTTTCTGGGCTGCTCTGATGTTTTTGAACATCTAATAGCCTTGGAAAGGCAGAGAGGGGCCTCTTCTCCCACCACGAACTCACCCTAATGACAAAAACACATTTTGTTTGGGAGTGCTTTAGGAGGACAGTCAGAAAACACACACACCACAGTGTTTCTGGACTGCACAAGAGGCAGCAGTACCATTCTAGGTTTACTCATTAGAGATTCCAGCTCAGCCTCCATTCTTCCTTCTTTTTCTTTCCGACCATCTTTCTGTTTCTTTGTCTCAGTGGAATGGTATTCTGAAGCATTTGGTTAGATCATTCTGAGGCAATAAGTTGTGCAGGCGGCTAATTATAGGCCACACTGTAGACCTGAGGGCCGGATGTGACAGCATGCAGTGCGTGTGTGTGTGTGTGTGTGTGAGAGGGAGAGAGAGAAATCATGCATGCGAGTATGTTTAACTGGGTTTGCAGCAGGGGATCCAACCTTAGCCCCTCCCACAGAGTACTGCAGCAGTGACTCATTCAGGATCAAGGGAGAGAGACGGCCAGGGTCTGCACACGCAAACGCATTCCTCCAGCCCAACACACAAACACACACACACACACAACTTTAGCTCTCCAGTATGTGCTCAAACACACACAGTATGAAGTCATTCACAAAAATACTGAAAAAAGTAATATTAAATAAACAGCCTTATGTTAGCAACTAGATGCTTCTTGGCAAATAATAAACACTGAGATTAGAATAGATTAGAATAGAATAGAATAGAATAGAATAGAATAGAATAGAATAGAAACAAAGATGTGGAACACAAGGAAAAAATATAACATAGAATAGAAAACTAAATAAAAAAGGAACATATAAGTATAGAATACATCTGTGCAGAGCATAATATAGAATATGAGCAGAATATAACAAAATACCAATCTGTGCAGAGCATGAGAGTACGGCAGAGCAGAACTTCAGCAGAATAAAACGTAACTGAAGAAAAAAAGGGCAGGATAAGAGAACAGAATAGAGTATACAAAGAATAGAATAGAAATATATTACAAGAGCAGAAAACAGCCAAATTAGAACATAATAGAATGGAATAGGAACGGTCAGAACAGAGGCAAATCAAGCTAAATAGAATAGAAACAGAACAGAATAGAAATAAATATAATATGAGCAAAGCAGAGTGGGTGCAGAACAGAACACAATAGAGTTTGAACAGAATAGAACAGAAGACAGCAGGGACAGAATAGAGAAAAATGGAAATCGAGGGAAATGAATAGAACTAGGAATGGACTAAGAACATAATAGAATAAAATAGAAGCACAAATGAGCAGGGTACAAGCAGAACAGAACACAAATGGAATACAAAAGGTGCAAAATAGAACACAATAAAAGTAGAATTGAAGAAAACAATAAAAAAAGAACAGACTAGAAAGAATAAGAGAGCTGCGTAGAAAAGAATAGGAGTAGAGCAGAACTAAAATATATTTAGCAGTTGAAATCACATCTGACATCACAAATGTACACGGTTTGTTTCTCATTACACCGTAGACACGGTTCAGTTCTGCTAATGCAAGTGTCTTTAATTACGATGCAATAATTACGAAACAATAGCTATTCCAATCCCATTGTCTGTAATGAACGGCCATGCAGTAGTTAATGATGTATATCCACCAGCACACACCGCTTTACACACACACTGCCTACATGTGACAAAGAGTGAGATCAGCACGCACATTCATTGGAGCTCTATTCAGAGCTGCTGCCAAGGAAGCCAGCAGACTTTTTTCTCCACTTCCTTTTTTTTTTCTTTTTTTCTCAATGAACGAGTGACGTGCTTCTGCCTCGCTCCACCCAAACCCCCTCCCCACAGGGAACAGAGCGGCCCATTCATACAAGCGCTCAGCCAATCGCCTGCCAGGGGAAAGCGGGGGTGGTCTGTGACGAATAGGTCACCTGTATTACATCACTGGGCTTCAGGAGCAGCGAGCGAGAAAGAGGAGAAAATCAGAATGAAGAGTGAGCCCTCCCCACTCGCTCTTTCTCTCAATTTCTCCAGCATGAGTCAGAGGCAGTCTGATTCCCTTGATGCACTGCGGAAGCATAGCATGACGTCTCCTTGCTCTTTCTGTGTGTGTGTGTGTGTGTTTGGAGGGTGGATGGTGGATGCAGCCAATCGCAGCAACCCAGCATTCACTGTCTCTTCTCATTCATAAAAATATGAAATGTGAATGTAGATAGCTGGGTAATGTGGCTGGCCAACATTTCAGCATCTCAAAGACACCGTAGGACTCTTGCATGGTTTGCTGCTCCCCAGAACCGATTCCCATGTAGATTTATCATTTTCCCATTTTTTTTCAAAAGGTATAGCTCACCCAGAAAAACCTTAAGTCCTTAAACAAAGTACAGTATATATCCTTACAATAAAAGTCAGTGGGGTCCAATGTTGTTTTGGACCACAATGACTTTAACTGTATGAACAAAACAAATATCAGCTTATATAAATAAAGTTTGCTAGGTCTGAGCAAAAACAAAAATATTACAATGTATAAAACTATTGTGAATTTCAATATGTTGTGTATGTTTTTAATTATATTTGCTCATATTCCGATGGTGGATGGCAAAATAACCATATGAACCTCATACACTACATAGTACATGGTGTAGATAGCACAGCATCAAATAGCATAGCGTATAGTGTTTAATTTGGGGCACAAAAGGGTGAATATGAATCGAAAGTTGCATATTTCTGGTTCAGTGTCGCCGAAGAGGTTCTTGAAACTTATTTATGGGGCCGTGGGGCCTCATAAAACCAAAAAGGTTAGGAAACGCTGACCTATAGACAGTTTATATGACGGTTACTGATTGCTAGAACAGAATTCAGGTGATATAAGACGAGCAAAAATACAGAAATCGCGCTCACAAACAGAGCGATGAGAGAGAGAGGTGCGGAAAGCAAGTGTGAGCAGAATACAGCAGCCGCCGATGAGTCACCGATCGCTCAGTCGTCACTCCCGGTAACCGGTCCACCCTCGCCACGGTAACCAGTCAGCGAGAGTCCTTGCGCCGTTCGATTGACTTTATCAGCACTGAGGCAGAGACACAGACACACACACACCAACAAAACATCTACGCCAAGTGTGTGTGTGTGTGTGTGTACGGAGGAAGGGAGGGGTGGGTGCTGTATGAGTCATAAGTGACTAAAGCCCCCTGCCCCCACCTTTACTAAGTGCTGAGGCGGTACCATGGTACAGCGATTGTATGAGATGGTAATAGCATGGTACTTTGATTCATACCATGGTATTGGGTGATTACCATATTATATATGCTATTTTCACATTCCAAAAAAGGTACTGCCGTGGTGTAATCATCTTTTTTAAAATAATGGTTTTACTATGATATATGTACTAAAATCCATGTTATCACCATGGTACATTTGATGGTATTGCGAGGTAACAGCATGGCACTGGATGATTACCATATTTACATGTTATTTAAAGTATATGTGTAAAAATTTGTATTACAACTAAAATATGTAAAAAAAAAAACTGTACTGCCATTGATCATGTTTAAAATAAAATAAATATGGAAGGTACCAAATGATCACCAAAATAAACAAGTAAATAAATAAATAAAGGTACATATAACTAACAAATATAAGATGGAACTGCCATTGTACGTTTTTATTGCATTTGTTTTATTTTAGGAAACGTACCACAGACGTTCCATGCTTCCATAAAGTTATTATCATCTCATAGCATCATTGAATCCGTAATATTGTTATGGTACACTTAAAACATAATAAAAGCTTATTATTATTGCCTGCTAAACTTTAAACACATATAAAAAAATGACTAATGCTTTAAAATTAAAACAAAATATTTCTTAAATATCTAAAATATGTAAAATCAAAATAATAACAATATGTTATTAAAGTCATTAAAAACGTTCACTGAATGGTTCTTTGGGAAAAATGTGTCTTTTATGTCATTCCTGCAAAACCCTCCTTTTGTAACCTTTATTTTGAAGAATGTATCATCAGATTAACATTAACTCCAAATAAACAACCCCAACCCCATCTGTCACACTCCACCTCCCTCCGCATTCAAATGGGACTCTGGTCCCCTTCTTGGAAAGCCATCCTGGATATATTTAGGACCCCAGAGCATGAGTGTGTTTGCGGAGATGATTGTCAGTGGTAGGAGAGTGTTAGGTTATTAAATGCTGTGCGCTTCCCCCAGGAAGTCACACCAGAAGGAGGAATGAGAGCTGCTGGTTTCACACCTCAAATGGACGGGACAAACAGGCAATAACAGGAGACAGCCTGTGCCTGCTCCTCAATCCCACACAAGTGCACTGAATGTACGACCTATTAGACGGGCATCTTTGTATTCAAAACCAGCTGTTTAATATTCTACATTCCACATGATTCATTACTTTCATTTCGCTGACATGATATATTGCCTGACAATAGGCTCCGGCCGCAACCACAACAGAAATTTGCCCTTGTTGACATGAATATTTTTCCTCTACATCCGACCAAGGAAATCAGGTCAGACTAGTTTTATTGGTTCAGCGACTTCAGGAGACGCTAACAGTTGAAAACAAACCTTCAGTAACAGATGACTCTTTCTCAAAGGCTTTTTTTAGTTTTTTAGAAAATGGTATATGACAAAAAAAAAAAAAATTGAGAAAAAAATCAAAAATCTAGTTTAAAATTTTTTTATGGCACTATGAAGTAAACTAATTATAGGGCATTTACTACTGATAATCTTAAAGGTAATCTTAAAAAAAAAAAAAAAAAAAAAAGAAATTTATTGTAATATATAGTTTTTTTTGGTTTTTACTACGAATTACTTGAAATCGATTTGAAATACATTTATTTCATGCTAAGTATATTTAAAATCCATTAGCATTTTACTGACAGATAACAAGACTATATACATAAAAAATATACATTTAAACTTGTGCACAATGCACTTTTCTATAATGTCTTTTAATATGACTGTTGATGAGGATTGTATACTTGCACTAGTTCCACTTTACCACAATAAAACATACTAAGTACTTATTTCATTGTACTTTAGCACTACTTCAGCACAATTAAAGTGCATTAAGCACAAAAATAGTTGTTCCAATTTAGTATACTAACAGTACAATTGCAGGACAATTTATTGAATGCATAAAAATAAAAATGTATACTTTGCACGAAATAAATGCATTTGAAATATTCATTTTTCATTAGGGTATACTGGACCCTTACGACAAAGATAATCAAAAAGCATTTCCAGTCATCGTTGAACACCAGAGACATTTAATAGCAGTATCTTATTTACAAGCAAATACATGTGCACAGCCACTGGAATTCAAAGGGTGACCGCAAAGCTGCATGGAAAACTGAACACAAAGAAGTAACTTCCTGTGTCATGGACGAGGCCCAAGGTGACAAGAGCAGACAAGCCACAACAAAATCATGCATGATTAGACAGCGAGAGATCAAACGGGCCCCTATCATGGCCACTGCACAAGGTGGGGGAGAGGCATCCGGCTAAATGTATATTCAAAGGTCGGAAAAATGTGCAGCGCCAACGCACAGTGTATAAAAGGAGAAACCTTCGACTGCAAAAGTTGCAAGTACTCAAACATGGGGCTGAATGTTTAATGCAAAAAAACAAAACAGCTAATGCTAGATGCCATTCATGCGCCTTCTAACACTTACAAATACTCCATGATCTCAATTTTGACACTACATGGCCAATGTCTGAACCACATCAAAAATGGTAACTTAAAAACAGCAACTTTAATTTCATGTCATGTAGGGAGCAAGAGAGAAACAGTAGAAGAGAATAGAAGAAAAGCATTGACTGTTTTAGATTCAAATCATTTCACACTGCCATTCACAAAGAGAAAAGCTCTTCATGAATGGTGACCAGCAGTGACTGGTTGCCTTCTTGTCAAACGTCACCGAATGAGGGAGTCAGGGTTGGGGGGGGTAAGAACACTGAAATAAAAAAAAGCAAGACTTCCCCCTGCTGGTTAACAGGGAGTATAGTGCATGCCTTTGCTACAAACAAGATCTCACACTTAAGACTTTTTTAATACATTACAGACTTGAAAAGAGCAAATAGCACTCGACATCAAACCACTAATGATTTCAGAACAGGTACAGAGCTGTTAGCATCCACTACTTTACATCTAGAAACGTAAAAAGAGTATCTTGCTATCTGACACCCCAGCTGCATTTTCAAAAGCAGAGGGTGGGAAAAAGAAGAAAAAAAAACAAACAAAAAAAACGCTCTTCCTCCATCGCTCTGGAATTCTGCGGTCTTCCATTCAGATGAGTAGATAACAGATGGAAGGATTTTTTACAATTTATTTTCCCCACTGGGTCAATGGCTCAATGCAGGCCCGTGAATGAGTTTTCATTTCCAGCAATTGACTAGAGTAGATTAAAAACAAAAAAATAGCATTATTAATGAGTTCACTTCACTGGTCTGGTCAGTCATTATTATTATAAATTCTTTCAGCGCTGTACCAAAATGCATGCTTGCTTCTCAACACAATTTTTTAATTAACACAATTGTTTAAAGGGGTCATATGATGTTGCTAAAAATGTGTATTTGGTGTAATGCAATGTGGTTTAAGTTTCAGAAAACCCATTATTTTCCACGTACTGTACATTATTTTTCTCCTTTAAGTCCCGCCTCCTGAAACGGCTCGATTTGTACAAAGCTCAACGTTCTAAAAAAGTGAAGTGAGCTCTGATTGGCCAGCTATCCAGTGCACTGTGATTGTCCTGTATACAGCAAGCATCTGATGGAAATGTTACATCACTTACCATAACATGATGCCGTGTCCCGGCG
>JAUMHR010000081.1:10561440-10585416 GCA_032361145.1 Enteromius fasciolatus
TAAAGCAAGAATAAAGCATGTATAGCTGTATTTATAAACTGCTTACTAATGTCTATTAATGCAGGAACAATGCTTTAGAAATGATTAATTAACTATTTACCAATGCTTAACTAATCATTCATAGTGTGTAGTTATTATAAATTGTTACCGAAACTTCAGCCAGGTAGCATCTCCACTCACCTCCATGACTAAAAAAGGGCCAAACATCCTTAAGTGGAACCCACAGATAGAACAGACATTCACAGACCTTAAAACCAGATTCACCACCACACCCATCCTCCGTCATCCAGACCCTGAAAAGGAATTCACAGTGGAGGTGGATGCGTCAAGCACTGGGGTCGGGGCAGTGCTGTCACAACATCAGGGAGATTCAGGCAAACTACACCTATGCGCCTATTACTCACGCAAACTATCCCGAGCAGAGCAAAACTATGATGTGGGAGATCGAGAGCTCCTGGCAATGAAATCAGCCCTGGAAGAATGGCGCCACTGGCTGGAGGGTTCTAAACTGCCATTCATTGTGCTTACCGACCATCGAAACCTGGAGTACATTCGAAGCGCCAAGAGACTCAATTAACGTCAGGCTCGTTGGGTGCTCTTATTCACCCACTTCGACTTTCAAATTACATACAGACCAGGTTCCAAGAACGGCAAGGCCGACGCACTTTCACGACAGTTCGATCTCCAGGCCAACACCAATCCACCAGAATTTATTATTCCTATCCTGAAGATCGTTGCTCCTATTCGCTGGGATATCCAGTCCGAGATCACAGAGGCCCACAACACTGATCCTCCACCACCAAACTGTCCCAATGATCGTACATACGTACATGAACCCCTCCGTCAAAAGCTGATTCACCAAATTCACGGCCCAGTGCTGGTCACCCAGGAATCACTGCCACCACCGAACTGGTCACCAACGCTACTGGTGGCCAACCCTGTCCGCCGATGTCATCCAGTTCGTCAACCACTGCGCTACCTGCAACATCACAAAGACATCCCACAAAAGATTCACCCTCTACCTATCCCCCAGAGACCTTGGTCACATCTCGCTATGGACTTTGTCACCGACTTGCCCGCCTCCAAGGGTTTTACCACCATACTCACAATTGTCGATCGCTTCTCCAAAGGCTGTCGTTTAAATGTATATTAGGATTTCAACCCCCCATGTTCCCCTGGACAGGAGAACCCTCAAGCCTTCCTACGCTAGATCACTGGCTTCGCAGAAGCGAGGAGACATGGAACCAAGCACATACTCATCTGCAGAGAGCAGTAAGACTCATCGAGCAAGCCAACTGCCATCGCAGACCTAATCCTGCCTATGAACCCGGACAATGGGTCTGGCTTTCCGCCTTCAACAAACCTGTAGAAAACTCAACCCGAGGTACGTGGGCCCACAGCGCCACAGGGGTCCTCTGTGGCGCTGTGCCGACCGTCATCAGCGGGAACCCTCTCCGGAATATTAGTTCTGCACGGACCGTTTTGACCCACGCACCTCTGGTTTTTCCACCCCAGGTGTTTTCATTCATCTCCCCTTTAAAAGAGAGCGGTTGAGTTCTGTTCAGCGCAAAGTATTGTTTTGCCAACAATCACTGAGCGTTTACCCTTGTGGATTTTGGATTGCTATTTGGTGGCTTACCTGGACTGTTTTCTCAACTGTTTCCCCGACCTTTGCCTGGATATATCGACTGTGATTCTTGCCTGATACCCTGAACTCTCGCCTGTGCCTGTGGTACTGTCTTTTGCTCTGCCTGTGTTGAGTTTATCTGCCCTGTCTGACCATTGCCTGTACGACCACGTCTGTAATAAACAGTCTGCAAATGGATCTACCGTCTTATGAGTCCATGTCACAGCTTGAAAGTGCCATGATGGGATGGATGAAGCCACTAAAGAAGCCGCTGCCTCTCACGCCCCGGATGTGAGAGGATCTGTTGGACTCTGCCCTTTACCTAGACCCTTCCCCCTTGAACACTGCCTGACTTTCACTACCCTTGCAGCATGACAAGGACACCAGTTCCCTTCTTTATTTTTGCAATTTTCCCCTGGAGATTAATCTAGATTTAAAAAAATTATCTATGCCCACCCCTAATATATATATATATATATATATATATATAAATAAATATATATGCTATTCAATGTGCCTAAAATTACAGAAAAATGATTACAGAAAAAAATATTGACCTTAATATCAATAGTCATTAGGGAAATTAGCATTAACACAAATCATTACTTTATTAAAATAACCTAGCATTACTTATATTCTCCTCCCATAAATTTTGCGTCTGAAAAGATATATGCAGTAAAGTCATCTGCAAAAATAACCTTTTCATCAGAATTTTTTCAATGTGCAAGCACTGAAAAAAAAGAAGCTCTAATGACCCTGAGGGTATATTGTTGGCACTTGAAACATTTGCATTGGATTCTATGAATCATAATGAATCAAAACGACATCTAAAAGTGGCTCACTGAATCTCCATTATGCATTAATTACAGTTTTATATTCATAATGGGGTGCAATATCATAATTAATAATGGCTTGGAATCAGAAATCGATTTGCAAGCGCCACATGATTTCTAGCGTATGAAAAAGACAAAATATGTCTGAGTAATCCTTGAAAATAACAATGCCTGTTTCTTTGCATTTAAGACTCTAAGAAACTGATATGAAAATATATTATTTCTGACAGAAAGAGCACTCATTTACCTATCCTGGAATCCCGGAAATCATAATGCCCTAATTTCTAATTTTGCTGCTATTTATAACAGTTTGTATTCCAAGTATAGTAACTATTGAATGGAGTTTTGTTAGTTCTGTTCCCAAAACCATGCAAGCATTGGATCAGAAGCAGAGAGCTTGAACAGCTAAACTTGAATTATTCATTAATTGATTTAGTTAGTTACACATCAATATTGTTTCTCTATTAAATACAAAGACAACATACATGTGGACAACTTAACAGCCTCTTTCACCCCAAATTTAACATTTCTATTATAATTTACCCTCCATAAGTTTTCAAGATGTAATAATATAAAATCGAATTAGTCTATCATTATGAAAAATGTACATATTTGTACATTGGTCCTCATTAAAGGAAAAACAGTATGGCTTGTATAACCATAAATATGAATAAAGAAAAAAGAGAATACATATATTGCTTTCCACCTAAAACGACATATTATATTTTTAAATATTATTTGCTGGAAATAAACCCAGAGACCTTGTGATGCTTACCTCTGTCATATCTTGACATAATAATCAAAAGAAAGTGATTTTAAGAGAGATTTTAATGCAAGGCCCTTTCAATTTCAACATTATACCCTCTATCTCTGGCCACATTGTCAAAGTTAATCAGTTCCTGTGTAAGTTCAAAAGTAAACCACACAGTTTATTGCACAACAAGGATTTCTTTAACCTGGTTGCTATGGTAATAATGAAGTCTTCCAAGGTTATCCTTAGTTCAGTGAAAACACACCTTGCTTAAGTTACATATCAAGTCTTTTCAAGTGTCACTGAAACACACACACGCATTGGTTTTTGTGGTTTATGGGGACTCTCCATAGACATAGTGGTTTTTGTACTGCACAAACCATATTTTCGATCACCCTAGACCAACCCCAAACCTAACCCTACCCCTTACAGAAAACGTGCATTTTTAGTATGTTTTTAAAACCTTTTTAATTACAGGGACATAGGCAGTGTCTTCATAAACCACCTTCAAACTCTCATACCTCTGTCATACCCATGTAATTAAAATAATTATTGTCCCATATAAACCACAAAAAGTACACAAACACACACACATATAAAAAAGAATACATTCAGACAAACATAAAAGGACATACAGTATGAGCGAAAAAGCAAACAACACATTCATCCCTAAAGTAAAACATATGATTTGAATTACAGACAGTTATATCATAATTTAAACATTTCCGTTTGACATTATAAATGATCATCAGCCATAATTCTTAAAATCTTTGACTTAAACGTTTCTCATTAAATCATATTTGTCAGAGACAAAACAACAACATGAACTTTGTTGACCATGGCAAGCTGATAAATCCCTGAGTGTGGTTTGGATTTGGAAAACTGCCACTGGGTCACTCTAAATATTCTTCTGGCTGAGATAAAAAGCTTTGGCACAAGTCACTGAAACTAACCACAAAATGTATCAAAGTCAAGTCAAATGCACTCTTTAGATCTTACACACTCATCAAGTGGTCCTATTTGAAAGCAGCTACACTCCTTCCAACAATCTTTGATGATGATCAATATATGATGTCTCTAAACAGTATGAGCACTGGCCATTGTGTGCTAATGCATTGACTTCCACTACACGAATGCCATTAGGCTACCTGCTGATCTTTCTAATCTGACAGATTCCTCCACATGCAATAATAGTCTATTTTACCATGAAATATTCAAAAATCTATCCAACAACTATAGGCCTTAAACCACATCAAACAGCTTTGAAGCCAGCTGTAGTTGAAAAGCTGCTGTTCTGCTTTGTAAGTTATAGCAATCTTCAAGACTTGACCTTAAGGAGATACGGATGATTACTATATTCTGTAACTGCTGGTTCCTCCACGTTTATTTAGCAGACGACAGTGTCAGGGTGATTATCTTATCTTAACTAGTTTGGTACTGGTTTCACTGGCGGTGTAGCTTTTCAACCAACAACAAAAGATATATTTTCAGTAATTTGGGTAAAGAAAGAGTAGCCAAAATCGCAGATCTTTTGAATAACTTGAGGGTAAGTGTTAAGTGGAAGAACTCAAAAGACGAAGGAATGTAGGATGCAAATATAGTTTTATTAAACAATCAGCAATCCAATTTCAGGGAGCAGGAACCAAGAACTCAGGAAGCCAACCCAACAACTAACTAGAAATTTCCAGTAGGTACTTTAACTGAAATGCCTTCACAAGAGTTATGACTCTGAACCATGTAGGAAATGCAAGAACTATACCTTCAGAATGCAATCTGGCTGCTTCAGAAACAGTAGTACTATATTGTGTATTAGCACTTATGTTTGTCTGGGTCTCAGTTGTCTCAGTGGTGCACAAAGTATTCTCCACTCTCCAATTGTGTACATGATAATATGGCGTTATACAAAATACTGCTTTTTATGTGTTTTTAATCAACTGGTATTGCCAACAATGGACACAGAATGCAGAATTGCAATTCTAATCTTAAAGTAGGAAAGCATGATTAAAAAGGTGATGAAATTCAAATAAATGTTTGAAATAACTTAACTTTAAATTTCTTTGACTCTTTTCTATCTTACAGTCAGAAGAATAAGTTTGTGAACCATATGATCATAATTGGATTTCAGTAAAAATGTGATCTAATCTACATTTATACTTGCATTTAATGATGTTTTAGGGACACATTTTGGGAGGAAAATGCACAGATAATTACACGGCTGGTACATCATTAATGATTACATCATTATCCAATCAGAACAAGAGAAATCTCCTATGAATTATTATCTCTCGATTCAGCATCCCTCTGCCAACCCGACTCCGCACCTTTAGTAATTCTCTCCCCTATTAGGGGGAAGTGCTTTGGGATATATTAGTTTATAATAATAAAAAAGTAAACAAGTAGATAGAACAGAAATATATTATATTAGAAGGTGAAGTGTAGAAGGAAGAGATGTGCCTTGAGCCGTTTCAAAAGACTGATCGAGTTTGGCAGGTCATTTAAACTAAATTATTAATAATAATAAAATATACTTTCACAGTTTTACAGAGTTAGTTGATAAGATGAGATAGGAAGTTTAGGTTGCACAGGTGCACACAAAGCCTGGTTCCTGACAAATCGGTTCTATTCAAGACTGGTTAATCTGAAGAATGATATGAATGGGAATGAATAGAGTTTAGAATCTGCAGTGACCGCACCTTTACTTATTTGCACCCCAGCCTCTGAGCAGCAGTTTGCATTTAATGTATTCAAGAATCATGTTTATAATGTAAGAGCAATTTACCAATGCAAATGAAAAATTCCCCCTGAGAGCCTGAGGACATTCGAGGAGACTCCAAGCCACGGTCACACTAGACTTTGAGCATGCAACATTTATACAAACACAACAATTGTAATAATATGACATATGCTCCTGAGTCCTTTATTAAACACGTGTAATACATCCATAATATAAAAAATATGTCATCTACTTCATTTGTAAAGCCATTGTTTTTTAATTTAGCTAAGACCGGTATTTATTTATTTGCATTAACACCTGAAAGTGTATTCGTTACATAATCAATGAGGAACTATCTCCTTATCTTTTGGAGAAAGGAATGGCTGCAGACGTGTGATTTGGATGAGTCTAAACATTTGAACAGTGTGCTGCTTTCTGCCGATGTCAGCCTTTGCCATCACTGATTTAAGTACTGCAGAGGAAGAAGAACATGCTCACCAGTTACGAAACATGCTCAAGAATGAATTGGGTTAACAAGTGTCACAACATGCCCTTTGCCTACCCTCCAAAATTTACTTGGAGCACTGAGCTCATTGCGGCATGCTTTATTTTACAATTCCCTCTCAAATACCCCTTAGATTTTTTTTTCGATGCTTGTAATGATAGCATGAATGCTCATGCCTATTAGCTTGGAAGCCATCTATACACAAGTGAAAAATGTAATATCAAATTTGACTATACATGCAGAGACATGCATTTACAGATGATATAATTTACAGCCTTTATCTTAATTTAGCCTTTTTCGCTAAAAAATCATAGTCAAGAACCAAGCCCTTTAAACTGCCCAACCAAAAAGAGAAGAAATCTCAATGCTTTGCCAAAGCTGCTCTCTCGCTGTGACTAAAAGTTACAAACTATAAACATTTTCTGTGACACATGCAGACTGTAGTTTTAGTGTGCTCTTAATCATCAAAGAGGTCATTAGGGTCATAATTGAGATTTATACTGTACAGTACATCATCTAAAAGTTGAAGAAATAGGCTTTCCATTGATGTATGGATTGTTACGAGATCTGGAATCTCAGGGTACAAAAAATAAATTAATAAATAATCAAAAAAGTTGTACAAATAAAGTTCTAATATGCAATGCATATTACTATCAAAAATTAGGTTTTGATATATTTACAGTAGGAAATTTACAGCGTATCTATATGAAAGATGATCTTTACTTAATATCCTAATGATTTTTGGCACAAAAGAAAAAAAACAATAATTTTGACATTTTAGACTATGGCTATAAATATAACACAGTGACAGTGATTCTGTGGTCCAGAGTCACATATGTTATTATGATTATGTATTTTTTTCTTTCTTTACACTAAACAAATGTGTCCTGGTAAGAAAAGTAGGAACGAGTTGCTGTATGATCATTCTTGCCAGTAGAGGGTGGTGTTGACTAAGAAAACACAGTCAACCATCTGCTGTCAGAGCTGCAGGGAGTCAGAGCCAAGTGATGACAAAGACGTGTGTGCTTCAGTCAACAAAATGGCTCACATCTCCTGTTCTCTAGAGAAACCAGCCTAGACTTTAACTGTGATTATGTTTCAGCCATACTCGCTCTATGCCGTGTCGCAGCACGTCACAAACAAGCCAGAGCAATGTGTAAAACAGAAATAATATAAACGGTGCAGGGTTTTTAAAGGAGATGTGTGCCAGTGTCTGCACATCTAATGAAACCCTAATAAAAGCAAAGGAATCTGGCAGGCTGCATGAAATCCACAAGGGAACACATGTTTTTTTGAATCACACAATGAAATTGCCATGGAATTACTAGGAATCATTTGAGCCAATCATTAGTCTCCTTTAGTGTAATTATGTTTCACGTGAAGCTATTGGCATACATTTTTGGAGGGTCACTCGTGAATTGAAAATAAAATGAGCAAATAAGCATGTGGGGGAAGAAAGGAAGGTATGTAGAGAAAAATAGATTCACTCGTGCGGCAATTTTCATATGACATAGATAAAAGAGAGCCAAGTCTTAATATTTTATTAGACGCATTCCTCATATTCATCCCTGACTGAACAGAGCCACACTGTGCGTGTGTGTATGTGCATTTATGCATGCGTGTCATGTGTGCACTGGTGATATGTGGGACAACCTTAAAGGCATGTAATTTTCAGTCATACCGTCCTCTCTTTTATATGTTGTGCACGCACCATTAAATTAATTCAAAATGGAAAAGCCACAATATTATGTTAACATATACTGCATTATGCTATGTCAGCAATAGCTGTAACTATCAAGTGATAAATCAGTCCTTTGATTGCTAACAGTGTACCCTATGCTTATGCATGAATTGTCTATCATTTCTAGTGCTTGACGGATATGGATTTTTCAAGACTACCGAAACGATAAGATGTCCAGTGGCTTTTAAAGCATATAGATGCAGAATACAATAATGATGCATGATTTAAAGCAAATGACATGCACAACAAAGGTAATATGTTAAACATCCTTTTTAAGCAATATTTACAGAAAATGTAACAAATGAATATTAAGGATAGAAGCAACTTGATGCTGTCTAATTCCTTGTGCCAATAAAACTAGGATTGAGGCCTTTTTTCTGGATTTAAAACCTTTCTTTTCACTGTTTTTGCTTGCTAAGTGTTTATTTTTACATTTCTAATTACTTTTGAAAGACTTCTAGCATTTTTTACCATCCAACTGGTCACACTGCAAGAGGAAAGTGTTGATTACAGCAGTGCTTTTTATACTTTTCCCATTAAATACAATTGGATTCAGGTGCTCACCAAAAAAGTACCTCAATAAACAGAATAAAGTATGTTTGTGTAGAAATTTAACAAAAGCTGGCATGAAATGCTTAGAGAGCTTAGAATACTCAAATAGATACTGATTTAGGAGTAAAATGCAGTGGTCTCTTTTTTTTCCAGAGCTGAAAATATAGTACACTAGTATCGCAGTATGTATAGTATACAGACTCTCTCAACTTCTTGATTTGTTGCAAAATGTAAACTACACCGCTCAAAAATAAAAAAGAAATAATAAAGGGAACACTAAAATAACACATCCTAGATCTGAATTAAATTAAATACTTTGTTCTTTAAATAGTTGAATGTGTTGACAACAAAATCACACAAAAATGATAAATGGAAATCAAACTGATCAACCCATGGATTTGGAGTCACACTCAAAATTGAAGTGGAAAACACACTACAGACTGATCCAACAAGTCAAGATCCTTAAAACAAGTCAAAATGAGGCTCACTAGTGTGTGTGGCCTCCACGTGCCTGTATGACCTCCCTACAATGCCTCCTGTGAGGTGGCACCTCCGCCAACTCCTGGGCAGTCTGTAATGCAACAGTTGGTGTTTGGAGCAAGATCATGATGCCGCAGATTTACTTAATTGGATTCAGGTCTGGGGAACAGGCGGGTCAGTCCATAGCATCAATGCCTTTGTCTTGCAGGAACTGCTGACACACTCCGGCCACATGAGGTCTAGCACTTTCTCGCAATAGGAGGAACCCAAGGCCAACCGCACCAGCATATGGTCTCACAAGGGGTCTGAGGATCTCAAATTGATACCTACTGGCAGTCAGGCTACTTCTAGCAACACCATGGAGGGCTATGTTCTGGCCTGTCTCCTTGCTCTGGACACTACGCTGACAGACACAGCAAACCTTCTTGCCTCAGTTCACACTGATGTGCCATCCTGGATGAGCTGCACTACCTGAGCCACTTTGGGGTGTGGGTTGTAGACTCAGACACTAGAGTGAAAACATGTTTCGGTCAAAAGTGACCAAAACATCAGCCAGAAAGCATAGGAACTGAGAAGTGGTCTGTGGTGACCTCCTGCAGAACCACTTTTATTGGGGGTGTCTTCCTAATTGCCTATAATTTCCACCTGTTGTCTTTCCATTTGCACACCAGCATGTGACATTGATCGTCAATCAGTGTTGCTTCCTAAGTGGACAGTTTGACTCCACAGAAGTGTTACATTGTGTTGTTTAGGTGTTCCCTTTATTTTTTTGAGCAGTGTATAGCATCGTTCAGCTGTAGTTTGCAAAATGCGCCAATAATACATTAATATACTATAAACATACAATATACAGTACCCTTTATGACCAG
This sequence comes from Enteromius fasciolatus, assembly GCA_032361145.1. Taxonomy (NCBI): domain Eukaryota; kingdom Metazoa; phylum Chordata; class Actinopteri; order Cypriniformes; family Cyprinidae; genus Enteromius; species Enteromius fasciolatus. Next base: position 10,571,512 of record JAUMHR010000081.1, read on the forward strand.
TTGTGTAAGCATTAAACATTAGAGACAACATTGATTATCAAATACAAATCTGTAATGGATCCAAAGTCATTTGTCAGTGTGGGTCACTAATTTGATTAGCATCTTACATAAGAGATTACCCTTATAAGTATTGAGTGTGGTTATAAACAGGGATTCCAGTGACTTTCCCAATCTGTTCATGGCTTAAAAGACAACAAGGAACTATATATCAGACATCTGACTGGAGACTTTGGATATATCAAAAACTACTATAAATACCTTTCACTGTAAAAAAAAATATATATGCATAAAAAAAAAAAAAAAAAGGTTTTAGTAATTTTCTTCCATGTCATCATCCGCTAAGTGATTTTCTTAACCTTAAGACACAACACGATTCGAAGCAGAATTCAAAACACGTCTAAAACACCAGTGAAAAATCAATACAAAAAATCCCTTTATATTACAGTATATTCAGCCCTATTTTATTGATTGTATTTAGATTAGCATATGGCCAGCAATGGCTATAAGAAAGAACTGCATTTTTGTCAGACAAGTGGAAGACCAGCGGCTGTTTTGTGATAATTTTGCAGTGCCATTTGTTATGTTGTCTTTGTTTGTTTTTCTAAAAATCATGTTTTTTATTATGTTATCCAGTTTTTATTGTGTTTTTGTTAGTTAGCTGCATTTTTAGTTATGTTTTAACCTAATCAAAGCAGCTCAACTGCAGTTTGATTGAGATTAATTGGAATGCACATAAAAACATGATTTTTGGAGTTCTCTGTTGAACTTATACATCAATATAAACATAACCACTTAAAACAAACAAGTCACCAATATTTCTTTTTGTTTTCACAACCTGTACCAAGCCTGAAAGATTTCCACTTTTCAAGACAGAGAAAATTGTCCACAGCCCACAGAAACCAGTAGAGTCGAGTCAAGATGGCATCTTCAACCTCTTTGAATGTTTTCATCATTTTTTTTTTTTACCCCTCACTTGAGCAGCCATCAATTTCTGGCCCATGTTAAGGCACCTCCTCAATATTTTATGGTTTTTTATGGAGTGCTGACAATGGAACAAGGAAATGGCCGGCACATTTCGCTGATCTAGTTCAGTGCTCTTCTTCCATCTTCCCAGCAGATCTCTGTACTCCTGGCCCCGTAAGTGCATCTCCTCCACTGGGAACATTTTCAAAGTTTACTTTGGCAAGATGGAGCACAAAAACAACAACTCTGTATTTCCCTCAAGATTCTACATTGGATCTTTCTTTTCTCTGTCTTAAATTCCCCTTCATTGTGCCTCTGGTTAACTACATGGGCATAAAAAGAAGAAAGCTACTTTAAGGAACAAAGTTTCGAGGAAGAGTAGTTTTATATGTACTGTACATCTTAATTTCTTGACTTGGCCTTTGTTGTCTTTCCTACTGCATTCTTTTGGGAAAGCTTTCTGCTTTGCACGTCGGTCATGTAAACAAGCTGCCATAAGAGTGCAGAAGACGGGGTGAATCCATGTTCTGCTCAGGGGCAGAATGGTAAATGTCCTGTGGGATTCCAAACCTCTGCATGTAGTCAGTGTCTTAGAGGTGAAATAGTACTGGCACATGTGTACCATTTCAGAGATTCACTAGATATGTTAACAGCCACTTTCCTTGAATAGGATATTTAATCAGGCCTAAAACTCACAAACAAGACCAGCAAAAGAGGAGATGCTAAACCTTCAGAAAGCAGGGTTGCAAAATGTGAAATAAATATTACATGCTCTTTTTAATGTAGTGGTCTATTTCTTATTGTAGGTTTTAAACATTGTGCTTGATGGATGCAATCAAATTAGCATTTGGTCCCACTTTAAATGATGTGGCTTATCTGCTATGCACTTACATACATTGTACACACACACACACACACACACACACATATATATATATATATATAGAGATATATATCCCTTACACCATCCTTGCACCTTAACCCAGCCTTAAACCTACAGTACCATACCACTAAACTTCCCCAACCTTTTCCAATCCCACCTCCGTAGCACAGCCTATGTGTTTTGCAATGCATTATGAACACAATATTTTATACTTATTCCTCTTTATGTAACTTCATAGTAAGGCCACCGAGTTATATTTTGTAACATCTTTATATTAAGGTGTCCTACGGTGTAATTATAAATATGGTATTTGTGTCAAATTTGTGAAATTCTTGGATGAATTTGTTGTGGTGTCAAGAAAACCAATACTTTTAAAGTCGGATAGGCTAGAATCAAAGATTTTGTTTAATGGAATTGGAAACATGAAATTGGTGCACCTAATGCTTTCAAATATTTAATAAGACAAAGAGTTCCAGGAATCCACAAAGTAGCACCAAAATAGCAACATTTTGGGGAATTAAAGAAAAAAAAAAATGTTAAATTTAACTAATTCATCAGACTATGAACAAGTGAAATTAAAGGAAACTTTCTTTACTGTTCACTGCATTGCAGCTGGGTACTTCCTGCGTTCAGACTTTTTCATTTGGTTTTGTCTCCTGAAAAGTTTCTATAAAGTGATGCAACTGTTTCAGTTTCTCATCAAAGCAAGTTAGAAAGACAACTCTTTTTATGGCATGTGGGAGTCCTAATATATACGTCTTTTCTTCTGATTCTCTTGCAGAATCTTGCCAAATATGAGAATCCAGACTAATGTGGTTATGGGGCAAAGATTACACTCTTCCAGCAGGGATTCTGATGGTACTTTATTCAGGACCAAGGGTTGGGCAGAAGGCGTACCTTTAGTAATGTGTCATTATTAAGTCAAATTCAAAATAACCATACAAGACATTGTCATGGTCTTCATTTGCGTATGTTTGTGTGTGTGTGTGTGTGTGTGTGTAAGTATATATATATATATATATTATTTTCTTCTTCTCTGCAGCGCTTTAAAAACATAAAGAAAATAAAATGACATGCATCATGTTCTGAAAACATACATGATTTACCATTTGGGGACTAATAAGTTCAAACCAATAGCCAGAAGAAAGGAAATGCAAACATTAGTCCACAAATGGCAAATTAAAAGACTCCTGCATTGTCATTCTTTACTGTATAAGCCTTTATTTGTAAAAAGTCAGTTGGTTACTTGTAACCCTTTTTTTGTACCACATACTGTAACATCTTGTATTAGTAAAAAACACATTTTGCTCAAACACCTAGAAAAGCTGACCGACACCATTACATTAATTGGCACTGACAAAAATAAAAGAAAGAAAGAAAAAAGGAAGAAAGAAAAAGTAAAGAAAAAAGAAGAAGAAGAGAATACAACCTTATACTTTACAAATGTTGATTTCATGAAGACAAATCATACCCCCAAATGGATCATCAAAAACCATCACACCTCAATAGTTCAACAGAATCAAACCAAGAGCTTAATGAGAACAAAACCAGTACAACACAAAAACAGAATGCATTTTACTTTCAGGGCAGGATGTAAAGTAGAAATATATTTCCTTTCTATGAGAAAACATCAACAATAAGAGTTAACAATTCATTTAAAGAATACAACAAATACAGGCAACTAGAAATGAAACGAAACAGTACTGAATATCAATTGAATTCTCAAATTAGGTATGAAGTGGTTGCCCTAGATATTTGCCAATTTTTTATTTAGTTGGATTATTTTGGGATGATTTTCTCTTCAGGTTAGTACTTCGCTTGTGTGTTTATGTGTTGTAATTCGCTATATCGGTAAGGGCGCAAAGGAAAAAACTAAAACTAAAAATAAATATCAGCACAGCGAAGTCACTGGCCCATACATTTCAACAAACTCTGAGAATTTGCTCTGCCAGTCATGCATTCTCATGGCATGAAACTTTAACTTGCTGTTTTGCTCAACGAGATGTAAGCAGGTCTAGTCTACTTCGAACTAATGGCTTTAGGTGTGTCTATACTCTCAACTGTATATACACTGATAAACATAAAGCAAGAGAGGATGAAAATGTGCATATCTTCGCATATATCTTTTTTTTTTAGAGTGATGATTCCATTAATCATTTTTTCCATAACTTTCCTTTTCTGATATAGTACGTTTTCTAGTTTTAATTTAAGATTTACAGTGTTTGGTTTGATCTCTGAGCACAGGAAGAAGCAAAAAGCTTTCTTTCTTTGTATGTGAGGGTGATATGAATGGCCAGTTTTAGAATATAAAATAAATTATGAAAATAAACCTTTCCAAAAAGAGACATGCAAAACAAAACCGTGAGAGTTTTTCTCCTTTTCTTTTTTTTTTTCTTCAGAGATAGGTTTCGTTTGCAGAAGTTATGCCGGTGCTGTAAAAGCTGTCCATGCCAGTAGCATTGAGGCTAGCTGTTATTACCAACTGCCCTGTTTTGTTCATGCATTAAGAAATATAAGTGAAAGATATCATATTTACAATACAATTCACATGTAATTACACATATACACAAGAGGCAAGAAAATTCACATTAAAATCAGTTCAACAGTTTTTGTACTTCCTTTTCTCCTGCTTCATGGGTGGATGTTGCAAAAGACAAAAAAACAATGCACTCGTGTAAAAGCTATTCGATGATTTGTCGAGTTATGTTAATGGTATGAAAATGTGGAAGTGAGTATATGGGGTGATTTGTGTGAAGTGCGTAGATTATTATGTCCTTTGTTGTCATCAGAACACATTAGCCTCAGTGAGTTCTGCCAAACCCTCCCCCCGCCGTAAGTTGTGCAAAGCTGTTTTAAAAAAAGGACAAAAAACATTAACAACAATATATTCTTTTATAACCAAAGCAAAGTGCAAGGCGAAAGAAAAATGTGTCCCCTATCCCCTAACCAGATAACAAATTACACAGAAGAAATCATACTTTAATATTACGATGAGTCACATTCTCCAAAAAAGGCCAACAATCCCATCAGTGCTCAAGAGTATGCTACCTTGACACAATGTTATTCTAAATGCTATTCCCGTCCCGTTATTTCCTAAATAATATCCATCTCAATAGATGGAGTCTATGCAACAGTGCATCTACGGCTGAGCCACTATTCTTCAGCGAGTGTGCAAGTGTGCCTGTTTTTTTTTTTTTTTAAACACAGTTTTTAGGGTGGCAAAGAATGGCCAAATGCCGGTAATGACGTGTATATTAAAGTGGTCACAACTGAATGATGTTTTGCATCACTAGCTAAAAGTGGTAATTAGCAGCAATTTCTATCACAACTTAAAACCCACACATCTGCCACATTCTGCGATAGACTGATAACAGAGCCACCAACCTTCAAATTTGATTAATTTCATTTCAAATAAAAATAATAAATCAATTACACAACAAAAGACACAAGTTGTTTGAATACAAAATAGCTAATCCTGCAGAATAAGTAACAATGCAATTTGTGAAACTTTGTGAAAAACATATTTCGAAATTAAGATTACAAAAAAAGAGCTAATTTAACATGGACTGCCATGAGTCAACTAAACACTCTCAACTCAGTGCTGCTACATTTATCTGAGTATTTTGGCCAAATGACCCTTGTAAACTGGCAAACTGGTCTGAACGACAATTTATCTATCCTAGCACTATGGTGAAACTAAACTTTCAAATCAAAAGCTAAAATGCTAGTATGGTTAGTTGCGTGCACCAACTCCCTCAGTGAAACATATGTGAGACTGTATGATTAACCTGATAGCTATTTCTAAAACAGGAACTTGTGCCATTGTATATATTCGATAGAGCTATCTTTCAAGATCTTCATACTGCAGTCGGTTGCAGACTTAGCAAACAGGTAAAGCAGACTGGCTGTATAGAAAATTAGCATTTGGGCTACATGTAAACCCATTATGTTGTGGGAATCATTTTATACTAGTTCTTGCCATGTAATCATACCATACTTTCTGGTGTGAATTACTCTACGATATCCCTGTTTCCACTTACAAAACTCAGAACCAAATAACCTGGATAAAATAGCTAGTATAATGCAATTAGGAGAAATAAAATTGCAATTAGGAGTTCACCCAGTTACATGATATAACTGTGGAACACACCTGTGGAAATTGTGAGATACAAAAGCATAGACAATAGAAATAAAGTCATAATTGTAAGATAGAGGTGCAATTATAAAAATGAGACATCAGAATTCCGAAACCTGTAAATATTTAGTTCTACACTTTGAGGTTCTGAGGTTAAGCAGTGGAAACATAGCCAGAGGACCTTGGTGAGACATTTGAGGGAACTGATTTATCACTATATTTTCTAGGATCTAGAACTTAATTGTACCCCAAATGTCCAATGATCAAATTATAATGCTCTATAACCATGTTTAAGGCTTGAATTGACTTGAAAGAGGATCACTCTCTCATGAACTTTGTTGTATTTGCATTGTATTGCTCAGAAATATTTCATGAAAAATGCTTAGTGATCTCGTTAAGGCAAATCTTGCAGGGACGAATGCCCATCAACCAGAATCTTACCAAAAATCTGTCCTAGGTGTAAGCTCACTGTGAATAAGCAGAGTGCTGGTGCTACAAGAACATGTTGATGATCAACACAATATCCATTTGCACAAATTCAACATCCAACATGTCTCAGTGGCACAGTATGGCTGTATTAGCATTTCACTAATCCCCACGCTATCGAAAGAGCCAACCCTTGCCCATCGTGATTGGTCAGGACGCATGGACCAATAATGTTTCAGATTACCCTGTGGAATGTTAAACTGAGCATTAGCGAGAAAGACTGCATAGTGCCAGCAAGTCTACTAGAAGATAATGAAGCTATGTAGCAAATGGGCGCTAACTTATATATGTATATTGGTATGAAACCTCTTGTACAAACTACTACTAACTATTTCTAATTATTCTCATGGATAATATACCGAACCACAGGTTATGATACTGTATGCGCTTTTTTCTCTGTTGTTACTCACTCTAAGGAAACAATTAGAGCACCTATTAACACTGATCGATAACTTAGAGCAGTAATATCTGATACAAAAATATATCAACATCCTTTTAATTGTGCAGTCTTATCAGTTAATAGTGGCTGGCACTCAAATGATTATAAACTTAAATAGATATGCCACCAAGACATCATGTCACTTTTCCACCTTTTCCAATGTGTCAAAGGCAAAGCAAACTCTGTTTTTCAGTCTCAAAAAGAAAAAAACAAGAAAGGAAAAAAAAAAAAACTGGTTTGGTTCCCTTGAATACATTAAGAGAAAAGTCGGCTAATGGTGCAGTTGGCATTTTCAACTTATAACTACACTTGTCTACAGCACTGCACTAGTAGAGGTGGACCGAAATTGTAGCTTAAAAGGTCTGATCTACATTGTTAATGCACATCTAAATGCTAAAGATTAAAAGTGTATACCTAACTACTCTGCCTTTGAGCCTTCATTGGGAAAGCATTGCAGCATCTTAAATGCCTATTGGGAGTTGTTACTGGCCAAGGCACCCCCATGACACTCATAATAGTTAGGGTTTCTCAAGAAAAGCACTCTGACCTCCATCCTGTTTTAGTGCAGATTTGCGCTTAACTTAATTGCTACACTGTGCATGCAACTGTGCATGTCTTGCTTTGCACTTGAGAGTACTGGCTCCCTTGCACAGGTGTTATGGTCGTGCTCACAATAACAAATATAATAACACATTAAGTGGAAATCCTTCAAACGTGCTTCTACGGTCGTCTGCTGATTGACTCAAGTACATTGAGGTACAGCCTCCTATACCTTCGGATTTCCCTGATTCCTTTGTTTCTCCATGTAATGAGTGATCTGTTGGTGATTTGGTGGCTGGGCCACACTTTCTCGAGTGTTAAGAGGTCTGGTGTGGGGGTCGAGAGCCAAGGGACACTGCTGAGCTTTGAGGTCTGAGGCCTGCTCAGAAGATCCTCCTCAGGGAACCCAAGCAAATCCAGGGCTCTCATGTTCTCAAACCACCACCGGGCCCTTTTAGCTTTTAAATGTCCCCTTGCTCAGTTATTCAGCAGTTCGGTTGATCCAACATTGCTGTGAAAAGCATTTGTTGGGATGCTTCTTCTCAACCGAACTACTCTGAGCAGTGAGACATTACCAGAAATGAACGTGGATGGTAGATGAACTGGGATAAATTGAGCAGTCACCTGGAGACAGAGAAAGATCCTCAGTGTCAATGAAGCTGAGGTAAATCATAATGAGGTGAAGTCAAAAAGAAATGGTGGCGGGTCAATCAGAGGATAGTGGTAAAAAGAGAAATGGATTATAGGCCTTTTTGGTTGTCACTTCAGTTCATGGCTTTTATCGTACATGTCATTTTGCCCCGAAAAGACTCAGAAGCTTTTTTTTTCTTTTTTCTCCTGATTATGCTGATGTCATTCATCTTTGAGATTCAATCCCAAGATGCAAAACGTCAGAGCTGTGGGTGGGTCTGCAGTGCTTAAAGTGAAAGGTCAAAGAGCAAGGGTCATTCGGCCCTCTTTCACTGATTGATGAACTGAGGACACATCCTTCAGGTTTCAGACAGGCACATTTTAGAGAAACTAAAAACATCAGCGTATATCATTCTCAGGATGGATCACTACAATGACTGAATATATACAATTTCAGGTCACACTATGGTTCGAGTGGTCGACTTAAACATGAAACAGATAAAAACATGGTCACATCCCCTGTTGAATACACAATAATCTTTTCTTTCCTTATTTTGTACATTTTCACATATTTGGACTAACTTCAAATCCAAGTTCTAAAGAAACGTTACATCTCACTAAGGGTTTCCCTCAATTCCAAACAACACAAAGCTCTACAAGATGTTCATGAATACTGTATCAATAGAACAGATGGAATGCACTAGGAACAAGAGTAAAGAAAGAACAACAATACTACCTGACCATGTCAATAAGGCTACTGAATGAATGAATGAATGAATATACCCATCTTTGTTTTTTCTTCATTAAATTCCCAATGAATGAAGCATACCAGTGGCTTAATATCTATTAATGAACTACCTCTAGAACATATTTAGGTGATGCCCTCCAAAAAATTGGGATTAAACCCTTAGCCCAAAACTGAAAGAAAAAAGAATCTGCAAAAAAAGAGAGAAGAGATAAAATGAAACATACTGACTCTGGGCAGGATGCATTGGTTAAAACTCAAGATGGCCGTCCAGTGTAAACCATTGAAAATAGCTGAGAGGTCCAATAAAGAGAACGCTTGTCACTTGCAAAATCAAGGAATGACACATAATTCCAAAAGAGGCTGCTGTACAGTGTAGAAACGGACATTTCCGTCAGTCTCTTCCATGGGATGGGGAAAGCAGTGTATCGGGTCTGGGGGCCTGCTCGGCCAATGCCCCGAAATGCACAAGCCACTTCTGATTTCATGAGCTGCGGTTGGGAGATCTTGATTACAGTATCGATAAAAAGCCGATGAGACCTTCTTTTTCTCTTGCGATCTTTTCTTTTAGCAAAAATATCATGCAGTCTGTAGTTCCATACCCTCGAACAGGGGACTAACATATATTACTCGTCGTTTGTTTCAGAAGGAAAAGAATTCAAATCCTTGAAATGTTTCTTTTGTATTATTCTTAAACATTCAAGTCATTCTATATAATGCGTTTCTCTTTTTTTGTTGTTGTTGTTTTGTTTTTAGTTTTTTTTTACACCAGAAAAGTCCTTTAGATTTTACACACGCGTGTGTATATAGAAATATAATATATAGAAATATGCATATACATATGTATCAACTTTTCATATATGTGTACACATATTTTCCAATTGTATCAAAGCCAATTCAATGTGCTCTCAAAATATGGCCCATGTTTCCTAGGGGAACACATATCAATTCACATAATACAACCAATAGATAAGGTTGAAGAATCCAAAAGTGATAGGAAAAATGACCCGGGACCACTTGTCAATGGTGCTAACATCCGTCAAGTTGGGGATTTTGAGCTTCAGCTTGGACGAGCGCCTTCTTAGCCGGCAGTTGGCACGACTGCGCATGGCACTGCGGTCCAACGAATGGTGGCTAAACCCGTCCCGAGAACCCATGGGCTTGCGAAACTGCACTCCAGAAGTGTCAAAGGACATGACGGAGTTCCGTGAGTCACTGACGCTGCTGCCAACATCAGACGGCATCACCTCATTGTTCATCTCCAAAGTGGTGAGAAGAATGTTTCCATAAGCGTCCACCTTGAGACAACACAAGACAGAGAAGACTGGTCATGAGCGGGCTACAGGAAAGGGACTAAAGGTCCTAAAGTGTCTCAAACAACAACTTTCATGCGAATGCAATGATGATGCAACAAACTTTGCTTGGGAAGAGAAATCTACAAGAATCTACAAGAATCATTTAAAATGCGATGGCTGGCACACACACATTGCAGTTGATGACAATATTTCATCAACTTCTGAGTCTACTGATATGATTTCTAAATGCATGTACCCCGACTTTTCTTTGTTCCTCGAGATACAGATTTCTTCGCTGTGTATATGACCTGAGGGTGTTGCTTTGAAACGGAGCTGAAATGGAGTCCTTGCGATGTGAAAGAAGAAAAAAGAGAAGAGAACATTAAATGCCCATATAAACTGACAATCAAGCAACAGTTTTTGAAGAATACAAAAGTGCATAAGAATAATAGGGTAAATAAGAAACAGCTTGCATAAAATTGCATTAATTCAGACAAACCCTCATTACTCTAGTTTAGCCACTGAGCTTAGTTAGTCTACACAGTTTGTTGAAAATGGCTGACATATTTAGAGAAGGAAAAAATGAATGTTGATGGTCCTCGGATTGAGAGAGAGCCTGTGGCAATAAAGCAGACCAGAATCTGATAACGTAATGACAATGTAATTTGTAACTTTCAGAGCAAGAGGAATCTTTCTTAACAATGAAATTCTGCTTCAATCAAATTAAATACGTCACTGATTAAGTAAAGTGATGGTTAATGGGCTATTGAATGTTAATTTTTAGCGGTGATGTGAAGCGATTCATTCAGGCACTAGTTATTTTAATTAGCAAAGTTGCTCTGCTTACAAACTAAGTGCATACAGATTCATTTAGACATGCATGAACATTGTCAACGCTTATTAAATTCATTTAAATTAGCTTTTAATTAGCACAAAAATGATCTTACAAGAGACTTTGCGTACCTGTTCCCTCAGACGCTTCTCCTCATAGCGGGGACGTTCGTTGTTGGCTTTGTTTAGCCTTTCGTTAATCTTTTTCTGCTGCTGGGGTCCCCTTCCAAAGAACACATAATTTACAAAGGCATATTCGAGCAGGGCCAGAAAAACAAAGACGAAGCAGCCCATGAGGTAGACATCGATGGCTTTCACATAGGGGATCTTTGGGAGGGTCTCCCTCAGGTGGGTGTTGATGGTTGTCATAGTGAGCACCGTAGTTACACCTGCAAGAAAGCCATTTGAATGAGCCATGTCTTGTTCACACGACTTGCAGTGGAGCTTTTATGGACCACTTAAAAAGGGATGGTCCTGCTTTATGACCAAGGTGCAATAAGGCCTTAACTACTATGTATTTACATTCAAAAATAAGTACCATGTATTACCGGGGACTCAATGTTGGAAATATGAACACCAAACCCAATGCTAAACCTACCATATAGTGTTAACAAATGCAAAACCCAGATAAAAATGCATTTGTTGATGCCACTTTATACGCAGATTTTAACTGTTTAGTCAAACCATAGTTACACAGAATGCAAACCAGAGCTCCTCAAGTACGTCTCTGCATTTTGGAAACTGCAGTGATATGTACTTATTGGTACGTATTCCGCATCTCTCGTGAAAAATTGCCCCCAGGTATGTTTTTGCTGTGATGACATGCATGCTGGTAGCTAAAAACATCCATGCACACAATAAGTTCATTGGAATAGACACTTTTTTTTCTGCAACAATTTAAATGCTAAAAAGAGTAACATTCTGGCAATATGCTGTAGAAAAAACAGACATAGTTTCATAAAGCATTATGTCCTAGAATGCTTTGGAATGGTTTGCAAAGCCTTGTACTCGTGAAAGGACAGGACAATTTCTCAAGATATATTTGATCTACATAAACATTAGATTAGTCTTGTTTAAATTTTTGTACCTGCATAATTATACTTAATGCAAATCTTCCGGTGAAATCAGGGGCAAACAGAGTCAAAGTTGAAACCGCTTGAACTTTTGAGCATCACGTAAGTTTAAAGCTTCGCTCAAGTTTATTGCATTGGGGAACATTAATGCAGGTCATGTGAAAGGGCTACTTTAATCACAGTTGACAAAAGGTATAGAATATAAGAATATCTGAACATTCAAAATGGTTAATATGTTTTTATACAGTGAAAAAAATCACTTCCTGTGAAACAAAATGTTAAAGGTTACCCAGGGCCACACGAGCAGCAGAGGCATCGTAGTTAATCCAGAAGGAGACCCAGGACAAGATTGTGATCAGGATGGAGGGCATGTAAGTCTGCAGGATAAAGTAGCCTATGTTTCTTTTGATGCGGAAACTCAACGACAGCCGAGGGTATGAACCTGGGGAGACACAAGTACACAGCAGAAGCCAAAAAGAGAGAGATGTCAACATGCAAGTGGAAACACAAAAGAGCAAGCACAGGAAAAACAGTTCTACAATTTGCAATTGTCAAAGTCTGCACTTTGACAACAGATTCAGATCATTTTCCCATTTGTTCAGATAGAGCATTTAATTTCCCCAAAGCAATGGATTCCTTCCCAGGGACTAGTTCCATTCCAATTAAACATGGCAGAAAGTCGCAAACATGGCAGATTTTTCTGAAAACCCCTTCTCAGCAGGCAGCGTCTATGTCCCTCTGAGAATTGTCACAAAAGCCTGCAGTGTCTTTTTTTTTTCAATTTAGCTCTTTAATACAGGGAATTTGAGAGAAAAAAATGACAATTGTGTAACTGAAGAGCATGTCCTGTTAATGTGTAAAATATGGTGTTTAAGACAACTGTAAACAGCATGTTTCAAGAAGCCTTTCCAAGATTGGCTGCTAAATGTTAGGTGTGATATGAATAATTGACTCATTCAGTGTACTGATTATTCTATGGCTATTTATTAACCTTAAAGGGATGTTCTTGATTATTCCCTGTGGTTCCAATCTCCCTGTGCCCGTGAAAGCTTTTTTGGATAAGGATGCAATAGAATAAATTCCATTGGGAGCTTTTTAGCAGCAATATTATCCAAGGGAAATGGAAGAAATTGATCAGGCTGTAATTTAAATAGCATTTGAAAAGGAGCTGTAACTGATGCCTGATCAGAGCTACCATAAAACTGACGAATCAACATCAGCACTATTTATTATTATTATTTTTATTATTAGTCACTCTTGTTTGGGCACTTGCCTATAAATCTCCTGATGAAATAATTAGTAGTACATATTGGCAAGAAAACCTAAAATGATTTTCTACATGAATGTAAACTGAGCAATGCAGCGTGATGACATTCTTATTCACTGCATTGCTTTCAGTGACAGTTTGCTAACTATAAGTAACTTTGTAACTACGTGTCAGGTACAGTAATTGTAATTAATTTGTAATTAATTAGTTGTCTACTTACTCTCAGATTAGACTGTTAGGGTAGGTTTAGGGTTAGTAGAATATGTTGACATACAGTATACAGTACATATACAGTAGGCTGTATGTTGTGGACCCATCAAAATAAAGCGTATTAAGCAGACAGTTCACTAATACTCCAATGCAGGGCTGCCCAAACTCAGTCCTGGAGGTCCAACTGGCCTTAACACACCTGCAGGGAAGTTTCTAACATGCATAGTAAGAGCTTGATTAGCTGCTAGAGGTGTGTTGAATTAGGGTTGGAGCTATACTCTGCAGGACACCGGACCGAGTTTGGACAGGCCTGCTCTAATGTCTCCTAGTTGACATTAGAGGATGGATACCCGACCCGAGCCCGACGGTACCCGACGGGTCGGGCCGGGTTCGGACAGATATTTATAA
>JAUMHR010000081.1:10609311-10630538 GCA_032361145.1 Enteromius fasciolatus
TGTTGTCTAAGGTCGGGGATAGTAAATCACATTGCTAACGAGATGGTCTGCCCTCTGGCTACTCTGCACTGCTATTTGTCTAGGACTTGGCAACCATTTAGATTATATATCGGCCCTGTGATGTAAATGTACGTGTGAGATGTGGTGCCATATAGCACTTGAGTTAGAAATCGTATATGTTTGCATCTATAGAAAATGACCACTTTAACAAAAGATGCACCATTAGTCTAATCTATTTTCAAACCCTTTCTATTTGAAAAGCTTACAGAATTCAATTTGTTTAGGTGCGAATGGCTTTTTTGAGTTGGAAGAAATGGATATTTTCTCTGCATTATGATACTGAACCACTATAAATGCTTTATAAATGTTCTATTACATAGTTGTAGCACATCTTGACGTATTTTCATGGCATTTGCTCAAATTCTGAGCTAATTTACAAAGCGTTGATGTAACAAAGCATTTAAAGCATTGCCTATAGTCTTAAAGTTGAGGGAGATGCCGATAACACAGCACAGGAAAAACACTTACCGCTACAATTTACAGGCCACTGCTTTTCATTAGATTTTCTGCAGTCCATGGGGGCCACTTACATCTTGGGCAAAATGGTGAGCTCCTCAAAGATAATGTAATTAGCGCCCCTTCAGTTCATAGTTTCATTTCAATGGTTTCACGCCTTACTCTTCAGGGAACAGGGCACCCCTCTTTTTCATATGAGAGATAATCTAGCATAGTGTGTGTAACAGTAATCTGATGTAGGCTTATATTTTATACCCACGTATTAAAATTGGCACACCATATCTGAATAACCACAAAAGCAAATGAAATTTAAGAGCTACAATGGATGGATTGTCACGACGTAACCGTTTTTCATACTATATGACTTTTGAAAACTTGGAGCATGGTGGACTGCTTTGGCATCCTGGATCATGAAAAAGCAAAACTGAAGTGTTAATGCAATTAAGACACTTAAGTGCACTTTTAAAGTCATATTATTATGCCAAATAAAAAGTTTACTGTTGTGTTAGCACAACTATAGCCTCAGCCTCAGACGTCACGCCCACGGAACGTTGGCTAAACGTCTGATGCATATGGTACACTTAACTGGAACCACTTCAGGAATGTCGAAGTCATCAAATGATTGGTTGAATTTTATCGGATTTCCGGGGTACGCGTTTATTTTCGGTCCGACGGAAAACAAAGCGCAGACTGCGCAAATTGCGGGAAAAAAATTAGTGTTTACCTGAGTGACAATAAGCATTTATTAAGAGCAGTTCAACGTTGGATTCTCAAAAGTATGTGATCCAATTTTACTAGTTGTGCGTCCCCTCCTAACTATTATGGAAGATCAAGTGAAGTACCTAGCTGAGAAGGGGATATCAGCCGTGTTTGCTGGCAAACATGAAACAACAGACGCTGGCCGATTCAGTATTGTGTTCGGTTCTCCAGAATTGCTTGTGGGTGTTAAAAAGTGGAGAGATATGCTTCAAACAGATGTCTCATCGGGATTTTCTATGCTGACTGCCTTGTTGCATGCCGTTCTGTTGTTGTGAGGACATTTCCACGCTCCGAAACGTGACGCTGAACGAAACAAACTGTGATTGGTTGTTTGACATGTCAGTCAAACGGCCTTATGGACGGACCTTCGCCGAAGAAAGTGTCTATGAATTCCAGACCTTCAGGCGTCAGACTATCACAACTAAAGCTTGAGGCCTTTTTTATTGTAGATAGAGCAATATAGAGTGATATTTTAAATTTACTAAATTGCAACTTCATCATTAGAAATGAGTAATTATAAATGATACATTACATACACATTTGCAAAAGAAATGACTTTAAAGTATATTTTAGTTTATCGTACTTATCATTACATTCAACAGTACTCAAAGACAGAAGTAAATCTGATATTACATATGGTACCACGTCATATTAGATGGCCTTAATTGCTATGTACTTACATAATAATAATAATAATAAGTACAATGTATTTATTGTGTTCATATTGCATTGCAAATTACTTCTGCTGCTATAGAAGGTGATACGGGTAAGGTTAGCGACGGGTTTAGTGGTATGGGTAGGTTTAAATTAAAGATGTAATAAAATCACATTACTTTAATTTCACACACACGTGTTATTTTAAAACTTATTATTCCTGCACTATTATGCACAATAAGTACTCCTTTCAAAGGTATGCAAAATTGTAGTTTTTTCCATGAGTGATTCTTGCAGTATTTGTGTTGCTTCAGTAGCACTGCAGTTGACCTTAATAGAGGCCATGTCAGAACAGAGACTGAGAAATGTGATTAATTGAGATACACACTTTCGATCTGAATCTCTCCGTGCAGGCAGATTGTAATAAGAAATCTCAGTCAAACCGTGCTCTGATGCAGACAAAATAGACAGGAGCCTGTTCTGTCAGAATGCCCTGTGTGGGTGGATGCATGTCTGGAGGGGTGCTGGGAAGCATGAACTGCTTACGTAATGTAAACACACACAGGTAAATACTGTGTTGATCTTCACACATATGTAAGGTTGAGCGTAGGACCATGAACTCGGACCATGATATACAGTATGAGAGTGAATGTCATCACGCTTCGTTTTTAACAAATAAATTAATCTATGTATGATTCCTATTATACATTGCACATTCACATACTGTAAACAGCAGAAACACATTACATACCTCATCACTCACTCAGCAAATACTAATTAGAACTATTATTATTATTCAGTCTCTCCACTAGTCCTGATATGGATGGATGGATTTTTTTAAATAATATTTTAGATAATTGAGGAAGACCAGTCTTGAGTCATTTTATTTCCCTAGTGTGAATATTAATAACAACAATTAGCATTATTAAAAAAAAAAAGAAAAGAAAAAAACCCATGTAGTTGATTTATGGCCTCGGGTGTGACATGTTGCGTATCTAGGCAACTGTATTCATGTTCCATTCTGTTGATTAAACTTTCAGCATGTTTTTAAGAGCGGCACATAAACAGGCCCTGGCGACCCAGCCGGACTGAACCAGAGCTGAGAACATGAAGGTATCTTTTGTTAGAGAGGATGACTTGAAATGAGAAACCGCAATCTCATAAATTCAAAGTCTTCAGAGACCTTCAGAGGCTGCCCTGATTATTGAGGTTGTAAATAAGGCCAGCACGGGATGTAATTAATCCACTGTCTTTCTCTTCTAGACAATAGGGAATTCTGTTTCATTTGAAGCAAAATGATCACTTTCCGTTGTAATTTTTTTCCAGTGGATAATTCACACCGTTTAGTATCAGGTGCAGCAATCATGGTGATCAGGATTTACAGCTGGTTTTATATCACCTTAAAGAAGTTTATTTCACAATAAAAGCCAGCTGATTGTATACAGATTATCTAATATTAAAAAAGCAAAAAACATCATGTTGTCATACCATCAGAAATGCTGGGTATCAAGTACAGTACCTTGATTTCCTATTTCTTTTCCCATTGCGTTTCAGCTTGGAGATGCATTTATTTAAAAGTAAATGAAGGAAATATGATTAATGAAGCTCCTAACAGGTATTTAATTGCCCTATAATTGAAATTGGATGTGGTGTTTACATGTTGATTGGACAGGCCAACACATTGACAGAAAAGACCTTCGAGGACACCCTCTCTGATCATCAGATAAAATATAGCTAGGGTTAGGTCCCAATAAATCAGCATCTATTGTATGATTTAAATTATTTCAGTATAGTAGCACTTTAGACAAAGATCCAAAATATGTAATAAATTAATGAAATCATTTTTTTTTTTTTAATTCAACAACAAAAAGATGATCATTTAATTATTTATTTATTAAATTCATTTGTTTAGCAAACATTACATTAGCAATATGCTACTGCACAATATAAACCGATTTTTGCTCAAATCCAGTGACATTTAAACCAGTCACGACATTGAATTTGTGAAATGAAATAGGAGAATATTGTATCATGAGCAATCATTATGATGATTACAAGAGATGGACAACCGCATATTTCACCATAAACATTAGCATTAAATATGGTCTCCAATTTCTGAGGTCACATCGATGCTTTGGGAGTCATAACCCGGTCAAACACAAAATGCAATTTGAGTTCTGCTCAGACCGTGCACCACATCCATGGGCTATTTGTTGAGAGCTGGAGCCAAAGCCAATAACTACAATGCAAACATGAAAGGCAACGACTTGTGTAAAGCAAGGCTGAATAAAATGACTCATCATCTACTGCTGCTGGAACAATGAACATGAGCAGGGAAAGAATGGCTGCAATGGGAAGACCGGTACTGCCATATACGTGTTAGTCTCGGTCTCAGACAGCATACATAGTACTGAAAATTATTATTGTTTTTCTTATATAGTCCATCAAATGCAGCTATCAAATGGAATTTGGTAGCAGGTCAAAGCTGATGGATATTTGTGTAAATGCGCATTCCATGGCACCTGTGGTGATAAGAAGCTCATTCTGATCGAGTATCTTTAGCTCTATGTGCACGTTAAGTCCTAACCAATGGGAGTTAAATGGCTGTTTTTGGGGGGGTTTATTGCCCTGTCATTATTTCCTTGACTTAGCTACGTCACTTCTTTTTGCAGAAATGCACTGACTTTCAATACCTACAAAATAAATACCATAAACATAATACTGCTTATGAAGATACAGGATTTTAAAAAATATATATTTGTTGGCTGGTGGTTAACCAACTACAACAGACTGGACCAGCTGATCAATCAGAGCAGAATAGGCTTTTCAGGTTGGTTTTTAGCAGTGAAAGAGGTGCTGCAGCAATGTACAGTAAAATAAGAAGAATTATAAAATAATTAAAATCATGTAAATACATTCTAGCTGACTTGTAAATTAGCATAACACTTTATGTAGATATAAACCAATTTCGGGAGAAAGCATGTACGAATCTCTAATCAGCTGTTACCAATCTTTCAATCAGCACCGCCCCCATCGAAAGCCAATCCAGTCGCTATAAATAGGCCAATTTCCTTCGCTTCCACATCTGGTTTTTTGCATTTCCCTCCACCTCCCCTTCTCCGCCGTTCGCTCCTTCCACGGGGGGCACGCAGGGTTCAAGCCAGACTCCGAGCCACGCCCTCATTTAGGGCTCTCGGTACTAGGGCTCAGGGTTCACCGAACTCCCGGCTCGCTTTTACTATCATTGAGGAAGCGTGAACTCGTGAAATGTGTTTCAGACACATAGAAGTAAATTAACTAAATATCCAAACTGTACTTATTCATAATAATAATAATGATAATAATAATCAGTAAATTTATAATATTATAGGGTTAGGCTTTTTCTTTGAAGTTTGTTCGGCTTAAGTGCATGTTTCGTTAATAGCATTCAGTGTTTGTGCTGCAATACATCGCACTAAAGTTGAACAACTCTATATACTCTGCATGCGTGTGTGAATCCATGTATGCATAAGCAGTCCTTGCATTTTTGTGTGGTGTGCTGTGACTTCACACACAAATACACCACAGCCAAACCCCGTGGCTATCCCTCTAGCCGGCCAAAGAGATGAAGCTCTTTTAGGACGGCCTGGTTTCTCGACCACCTAACTGGCCTCTTTCTTTCTCTCCATCTCTATCCTCTCTGCCCTCTTCACCCTCCCTCTCTCTCTCTCTCTCTCTCGCTGGCTAGCGTAGCTATGGTCTGGGTCCAATTAAAATGCACGGTGCTCCAAAGCTGAAGTTGGTCAGCAGTTGTGTCAGGAGACTTGGGCTCTGACTGATGATGGAATTATCAGGATGTGATAGACTACAGTTCCCTGGTCTCCATCAGAGTGGATGCTGCTCCCAATACAAACGTGCAGCGCTGCAGGATAACTGACCTCACATCAGTGCTCTGTGGAGGGGCCATCACTGCTGACCAAATGATTGAAAAGTCTTTGTGCGTTCTAAAAATGGGGTTGAAGAGCAGGGATGAGTAGTAAATGATTACATGTAATCTGGGTTACATTTTCCAATACTCTAAATCCCACTACAGGTTCTTTTTTGTAGATTGTGTGATTACATTTGATTGACAAAATAACAATAAACTTATCAAAAACCAATAAAACATTTCTTTTTTTTTTAAATTTTTTTTTATTTTTGATCAATGATGTTTAATGAATTTTTAGTTTTGCTTTAAACTCACAAATTCCTTGCCGAACCCCAATTTGTGAAACCTTAACGTTCAATGCCCCTCATGTTGTTCATAACAACAAATGCAATATTTGTGACACTGGACCACAAAACCAGTCTTAAGGGTCAGCTGTTGGAAATTGAGATTTATCCTCTGAATAAATGAGCTTTCCACTGATGTGTGGTGTGTTAGGACTGGATGATATTTGGCTGAGATACAACTGTTTGAAAATCTGGAATCTGTGCAACAAAATTAAAATATTGAGAAAATCTCATTTAAAGTTATACAAATAAAGTTCTTAGCAATGCATATTACTAATCAATAATAGGAAATGCACAAAATACATTCATGGAACATGATCTTTACTTAATTCCCTAGTGATTTTTGGCATAAAAGAAACATCTGTCATTTTGACGTGTGCAATCCCATTTTTTATCATTGTATTTTTATATTAACATCGTACAAGATTTTCCAATCAATAGGATTAACAAGTTAGATCAAATGTAATGTAAAAGTAATCTAATGGTAGTTCAATTATATTACCTAAATGGATTACATTACTAACTACAATTGTTTGTCATGTAAATAGGAATGAGTAATGGACTACAATTTATGAATAATCTACCCAGCTTTGTTGAAGAAAACATACAACGTGTTCATGATCTTAAATTGGTCAATGTGTCCTAAAATACTGCAAATCAGACAACAATACAGCACAGAATTCAATATCAAACTCATCATTTCCACCAAAAAAACACTCCATGCTGTACGAATGCATTTTGAGAGAATATGCATATGTGGTATTTAAACAAATAGATAGATAGACTTGCTTCTTTGTTGAAATGCAAAGCAGTTTGCTGAAGGACTGAACTGAAAAGTACATTCTGTAGCAAATCAGCAGACAAACACAAGATTTGTGGGCATACGGGATGCAAGAGCACAAAGTGCCTTTCCATCTCAAACAGTCCCTTGTTTTCTTTCAGTACTGCCTAACCTTGGGATTGATGCTATTAAACCATGAGATGTTTTAGCAGTTTCTAGAAAATGTCTGCCTTCTTATTGTTCACTTTAACTTTAAGTCTTGACAAAGCAAACCGGTCTTAGTATACAGTATGTGTGTTTTTAAAGCACAAAGTTTTGAAAGCCTTCCTTCACAAGGAGATATTAGCTATATGTACTGCATCATATCGTATCCTCCAGACGAGTGAATGCTTCATCAGTGACTGGTGCGGAATTTAAATTTCTAATAAAGAATCACATGTACCTCCGAAGTCTGGCCGAAGGCGGATGTCATACCCCTTCAGCAGTTTGTCCACTGTCGTCTTGGCCACAGATATTCCGGTACTTCCGGTGGAGGTGCTGCAGGAGACACAATTGAGGGCAATTTATTATTGAAATTCAGCTAGAGCAAAATATAAATTGCCTATTTGTTCATTCGTGTGATTTGATGAAACCCTTTATGATTTTATCAAACTGCATTTTGCTTTGTTTTTTTAAGATTTTTTTTTTTTCTTGAATGCTTTCAACCCGAAGAGGCTTATCTCTATCAATATAACCACCACATCAACATTAACATAAATCTATGGGATAGAATTATTTATTTATTCTTTTTTTTTTTCAGAGCATCCTAGTGAAAGCTCCGCCAAATCTACGAATAAGCAACACCGTAATAAAATCACACAAAAACATATGACATTTTGCTGAATATCAAAAACCTTAAAACATCACATTGTCAGCAGTCAACAGTGTCAGATCAACATGTAAGTTTGACGACTGGTTTATCTGGTTCAAACATGCAGGCTACAGCCAGGGTTTTTAAACTCGGGGTCCCGGGACCCCTGAGGGTCTGTGAACAGATGGGTAGTTGATGCATAACAAATTTCCGGGGTTTTTTCCATCAACATCAAAGTATTAGGATAGCATTTACATGAATGTTTAGATGAAATACTAGTTTATTATAGATGGTTATGTGGTATTCAGTCTCAATTATTATGAGCTGAATGAATAAAAATTACATTGCAGAATGTTACACAGCAGGATGTGTCAGTTTATAAATACAGATAGCGTTACTTGTAAATAAAGGAAAATATAATTTATATTTTTTTTTTTCTTGTTTAATCACGTATTAACATTTTTCTTTTTTGAAGGGTACAATTGAAGTATGGGGTAATTGTAAGTGCACAGGGCTTCCAGCTGGCTCTTTAAAGGTTTAAAACTCTCATTTTAGGGGCATGTTTTAGTGCTTTTTTTCTACTTGCAACAGTTTGCACATGACAGCCATTCCAGATTAAAAATGCATACCAAAAGAAAAAAAAAGAAAAGAAAAAAAACCTCAGCCATGCACACTAAACTGAAAGGAATGTAGCAAAACGTCAAAATGGAAGGAACTGGGTTTTAGGTCACCACTGTTGATTTCAATGCTTTTACTGACAAATCCTAAATGAACGATGTGTGATGAGCAAACACAGAAATGTTAAAAGTATTATTAGGCTTGTCATTTGTTTTACAGGTGTTCCACAAACACAGTATGACATGGGGAAAAGATACGTGCATTCGGCCTCAAAGCCTTAAAAGCCACGTCGCATCTTAATGATCACCAGTGAACACATGTCATTAACCATTATTGACTGATAGGCGTCGTCGTTTTTATTCTTATTGGCTGAGTGATGGTGGATCTCTTCTAACGCCAGCGACATGGTGGCATGGGTGGGGGTGGATCAGAAGAAAAATATTGATCATTTGTATATAACACAGTGATCGTTGCATCAAAAACATATTGGTTACAGACTTTGGAAAACCTTCTTTAAATAAATAACTACAAATCGTTAGTCTTGCTTCAACATATTGCATAACGTGTAACTCACACAAACAAAAGAATAGTGTAACGGATTAAGAACAATATATGTCACAATATATTCATTTTCGCTGATAGGCATATATACGCTATAGAATCGATGCGAGGATGTTTCTTGCACATATGATTGCTCTCTCTCTCTCTCTCTCTCTCTCGCTCTCTCTCTCACACACACACACACACACACGCACGCACACACACACATATTCGACTGTTCATATTCAGGTAAAAGAATAAAAAAATAAAAAATATGAAGTCAGGATTATTTTAAATAGTATGCAGTCATGATTCCCTATCAGTGAATCATCTGGGTGTCTGTTTGAATTTGACCGATATATGAGCCCTCGTTTATTTAAGACAACAGTCATAATTTTCAATACTTGTAATTTTCTTACCTTTGTGCAAAGCAGACAAAGGACAGGGCCGCCAGAGCAGAAACAATTCCACATAATTTGTCTTCTTGAGGACCCAACATTTCCACAAATCCGTTAATTCAATTTCAGTAATCCAACCGCCCGTGCTCCAAACTGATGTTAAAAAAAGAAAGAAAGAAAGAAAGAAAGAAAAGAAAGAAAGAAGAAGTAGAAAAAAAGAATCCAACAGAAGGGGATGGGAGAAAAAAGGCCAAATGAATGACTGAGATCAAAGCACCAGTGCACACATTTGTGATGGCCCCGCGAAAAAAGAAACAGGAAAAGGACAAAAAAGAAAAGAAAAGAAAAGAAAAAGGGTGAAAAAGAAAAAGAAAAAAATTGTAAATAGGTCCCAGCTGTTATTCTTCAGCTATGGAAATCCGTGCAGGTCAGAGACCCCCTCGATCAACACCAGAAGATCAGACATCTCTCAGCTTCGACAGGACTTCTGGAAAAAGTGCTGGAAAGTCTTCTTCAACCAAACCATGGAGAAAAAATAAAAATATGACGATGAAAAAAGGAAAAAAAAAATGGAAGTGTATCAGTCTTCTTCTACACCTGTCGTCGCAGTTTCCAGGTCCAAAGCTGTGGACAAGCCATGACTCCAGTGATGCTCCTTCAAAGAGGGGGTGCTCCACAGTGTGTGATATTTTTATTTAGCTATCCTTAGCTATAAAGGTTGGAGATGGGAAAGAGAAAAAAAAATGTAATCTGCATCCCCTTCTGCTGATGGTAGAAATGTTCCTCTCAAAGTCACAGGGGAGAAAAGATGCACATTTAAAGAAATGCAGCAGAAAATATCTGATGCAGACGTCAGAGCTTGTAGTCCATGGTACAACCTTATATGAAGCAGAAGCAGGACAAAAACGCGTGGTATATGTACGTATCGCAATAAAACGCTTGCAAATGTCCAAGATTTGTCTAGCCTGTACTGGAAAAGCCCCCCTTATCTCTCGATTGAATCCCCGAGCATGTTCCTGCTCTTGTTCAGAGCAAATGATGGCACACTTCAATTGCAATAACACCTCCAGGAACCGAGAAAATAATCAAGACTGGAACAAAAATCTCCGACGCGCACGCTTGGATTTTAAAAGAAGGGAAAAGGACATTGTCCTTTTCTGAATGCGCTGAATAAAATGCAGGCGTTTGTTGAAAAAAAATAAAAGCGAAAGCGAACTAAAGAGGAAAGGCAGTCTGTCCACGCGCTTGTCTAGCGGAGGAATGATGTCTGTACTTGTCGGCTCACGAGCTGCAACCTATTAAAATGCTGCGAGAGTATCCCGGCGCATTTTCATGCATTTCTTCCACTTTTCCACATTCTTCAGCGCAACGCACACTCCAAAACACAAACTCAGTAATGGCTTTTATATGCAAGGAATGGTGGAAATAACCCTTCGAAATCAGTGCGGCCGAAATGCAGTTTGAAATTTTAGATCAAGATCAGCGATCAAACGAAATGATAAAAAATGATCGTGCGTACTGCACAAACACATAGGAGGTGTGATTTCTTTTTCCATGTATTTTTATTCAAAAGATGAGGGATGCAGGCATCTGCTGTCTAGTTGCTAGGCAACCGTGCTAGCAGTGATGCAGAGCAGTGGTGTTTCGATGGCACATTTAAAGGAGCTTCTCTGTTGCATCTCCTGGACAGGAGGGCCCCAGTGGTGATGTGGGTATCCTCGACCCCTGGTTCGCTCCTTAATGGCCCCCACTGAAACGTGAGACACACTGATGTGAAGGGTAGAGATAGACAGCCGTCAACACTATCTGCAGTAGTTCAGCTGTGCTTTACAAGATTAGTTTAATGAGGCATTACAAGCCATATCAGTAACACCCCCATCATATGTTTACTGGGTGAGATGTGGAGTGGATTCAAATGTGAGCTGGCAGTGGTCTTGGGTATATGGAATCCTAATGAGAAAGCCTTACTAGTGCTCCTCCATGTGTCACAGTGAACGTAAATTCTACATATCACAGATCTGGTACATAAATTCTGCTGGGCTGTCAATGTTTGTAAGAAACGGCTGATTAGATGTACCTTTCCTGGAGACTTTGACTGAAGAGTAATTTCAGGACCATGGACAGCATCATGTTCGCTCAGCTGGGGAAGAGTGAGTTCAGGACCATGGACAGCATCGTATTCGCTCAGCTGGGGAAGAGTGGGTTCAGGACCATGGACAAGGCTCTGGATGGTCGTTGTGCAGTACTTGTCGAAATGAAGGAAAAGCTAAAAACCTAGCACTGGTTGTGTTTGTTTTCACTTTGGAGCAGTCCCCAAAAAATCCATATGGTTTATGGACATGTACAAAACCCTGTGGTCAGAGTAAAAGCCCAAAATACATGGACTTTGCCTGTTCTGGACACAGTAAACAAGCTTCATTGTCTTTTAGAACTACTCTTCTCCTTATGTTATGTGTCATTCACTGGAACTGTCCATTGTTGCTGTGCAGAATGTTCTGGAGAGGAAATTCCAGTGGGGGTGAAGCAACCTTTTGCTTTCATAAACTAAAACATAAAAGGTAGCGCTTTGTTTTGAGGTGTCCTTGTTACACATTTTACATGTTCTTAGTATTATAATAACAATAAATGATGCATAATTACATGCAACTTATATTTCCAACAAAGTATGAAATTCTGCTGTAAATTAGCACAAATTTCAAATTATGGCATTACCATGTAAAAATAGCCTTAAAACGATCATTTTAGGTCTAGATATCATTACCGACATGCATTTTACAATAAATTTGCATTAGTCAGCCTCTGTGTTTGAGATTTAAGGAGTAAATTTATCATGTGATTAGCGAATGGAGTCATGTTTGTACAAGTAAAGTCTTGCTAATCCCATAGACCCAAGGGTCCTACACTGATAGAAATGCTTTCTCTAGTAAAATGGTGAAAAACTTGACACACCTCTTTCAAGTGCATGTAGAGAATAAGAAGGTCATTAAGACACATTTCCTGGTTACTTTTAAGTGTCACCCTCTATCCAACCTCGAGTTGGATGCAAGACATCTTTGCAGTCATCTCATTAAAGTAAGGTACTTTAGTGAGAGCTCCAGGCTGTCCGAACGCCATTAGATGCTTTAATGAATTAGAATGACAGCTATGATATTAAAGACCACTGGGATAATGACAATGGAAATGACAGTGCTCCTTTGACACTACTGTATGCGTAGTTATTTGAATCTAAATTGCTTTACAGTCAAGCGAAAGAAGAAACATGGCTGCAGGCAGAAGAGACCAAGACTTCTTGATGCCTGCCTGCCGGCCTTTCTTTTTCCTTTTTTTTTTAAATAGTAAATTCAGCTGAGATCAATATCAGCAGATTACTGATGTGACAATTACTCTCACCGTCTTCTTTACATTTTTCAGCACCATAAATGTATCATAGTGTAGCTGATTTTAATGGGTGTGTATGCATATAACAAATATCAAAACACATTTACTACATCAACTACACAATCTCCAAGCATCAATCTTTTAATCTTAAATAATTGTTAAATCATTATACCAGGCTTTTTTTTACCTTGTAATTTACAGCAAGGACACTGCAATGGAACAAAAGTCTTCATGAAACACCCAGCTATTCTTGTCAAAATGCATTATAATCCTTCTTTGCAATATATAGCGAGCCTATTAAGTGTTGGGAAGTCACAGTTGTCTCAGGGGAGGATGAGAAAAGAAAATGTGTTTCTGTCTCCATTTAAATATCTGGAAACTTAAAAGCAATCATGAGGTAAATTCGAATAGCTACAGCAATTTCACCAGTGCTGACTCACTCAAAAATTCGCTTCGGAAAGCATACGTGAACGTATGCACTTTGGAAGTGCTACAACACTTGAATCTGTTTGTTGCAAATTCTCTTATTAAAAATGTCACTCAGTTGTGATGCAGAAGGCTAATTAAGTTTTTTTTTTTTTTCTCTCTGAACTTTCCCTGTGAGGTTTACATCATGATGTATTGCTTTATCTGTAGGAATGCAGTCCTGAAACGGCTTAGATAGACATTCTTTCTGTTTCCGTTGCTGAATTCTGAAAATGCACTTTTGGGCAGTTTATTTGTGCTTACACCAATTACTTCAAACTTTGCTTTAGTGTGACATACACTGAAGTGTTAATGTATCAAATTTGCCGAACACAAGAAGACAGTGCTTCATTCAACCTTCCACATTATCCTGAAAATGTGCTTTCCCTCAGCTGAACCAAGATATGGATGAGTTTGTGTTTTCATCGGAACATACTAAATAATAAAAAAATAAAATTACTTGCTCACAAATAAATACTCTGAAGGAGATTCTTTTTTTTTCTTTTCTTTTTTTATAAATTAATACTTTTATTCAGCAAGCATGTATTAAAAAATCACATTGTTAGAATTTCATCCTGTTAGAAAAAAAAATTGTTCTTCTGAGTTTTCTATTCATCAAAAGTAAAAATAAATTAAAATAATAATCATGGAAAAAAAGAGGTAAAGCATAGAATTAGCATGTTAAAATGATTTCTGAAGGAATATGTGACACTGAAGACTGGATTAATTGTTTTAAAATACTTAAAAGTATTTTTTAAAATTAAGACATATTATTGATATTACATTTTGTTGTTGCAGTTCTTTTAAAAACATAATAAAAACAAACAAATACTGACCTCAATGGTAGCGTACAGTATGTGGATCTGACAGATTACCTCATCTGAGTTGCAATGCACCTGCAGTAAGTGTCTGAACTCTTGAGGTATATGCATTTAGAATATGACAATGTTTCATATTTATATTGAGTCCCAACACATGCACATACTCTTATTTATACATGCACACACACTCACACATGTTGCATAAGACGTGAGTTACTAGGTCACTCTCACATCTTGGATATAAATAGTATCACATGCTTAATGCATTGCTGCCTTCAAGATTCTTGTCTGCTTTTTATATACACTGCTCATCACTTGTATCTAAACTTATATCTAAAATAAGACTACTGAAATGAAAAAAGTTCATTTACAGCGTTGTTGTATTGCTATTAATTAGCTAGGCTTCTATGTGCTACCAAGGCAATACCATTTGTTGGCAGAACAGACAGGTGGCTCCACTACTGATTCACATTTCCTTAAAGATTTTTTTTTAAACTGCTGTAGATATATTAAGCTATTGATTAGAAAACCAGATTGCTTGTTAGTTAGTCCTTTGTTAGCTGTGTAATTCAGTCTTTCCATGACTGGTTTATCAGTAGATCAATCAAATAAGGCCAGGGCTGGATTGTGGATTGGACCCCAGGGTCTCAGACTGCCATGGTTTTCTAGGGCCTGAAAACCAACTTACAAAAAATAAAAAAATGTAAAAAAGGCAAAAAAGCTGTGGAAAATTGCATAATATATATAAAAAATACATTTCCAAAACGTGTTTTGTACTAAATAAATGAGTTATTATTTTTAAATTTGTTGTATTTATATATCCCCCATAAGGTTAATTGAAACATTGCTCATTGGTGTTACATGGTTTGGTGTTAGAAAAATGGGAAACGTGTAGAAAAAAAAGTCAGCACAATAAAAATAATATCACAATACAAAAACTGCTTTGCTTGTTGTTGTTGTTTTTTATGTTTATACTATAATTCTGTGGTGCTAATTATTTTTATATTTATTTCTACATAGCAGCAATATTTTGGTACACATGAGTCAGATTTTTTATTTATTACATTGATTTAGCACAGGTAAAATCTTTCTTTATTTTATTTATTTTTCCTTTTTTTTTGCACTTTTTTCAGTCAAAAAAGAAAAACTTCTGAAGTGCTGAATGACTAAATTTGTATGTTTATGTTAAAAACTGCATCTACCTAATCTATTATTTTTATGCATTTTAACAGATAACATTTTTATGAGCACTCGGTGGCAATAATGTGATTTTTGTATTCAGTATGTCAAACTTCATAAAGATACTTAAAAAAAAAAATAGTTTCACAGTGTTGCCAAGTTTGATTTCAAGGTAACTTGATCAAATATATTTGAAAATGTAACATTTTTTTATAATTTGTATAATTTAAATGTTTGATCAGTTTCATCTTATAAAGTTAATTTTCTAAAATTGTGTTCTGTATGTTTAAAGCGATATTAAATCAGTGAAATAAGTTAATTCAATACAAAAAAACCGAACAAAAAAAAAAAAACATGCCTTTATTAACTGAAATCTAAACTTCTGCCAAATTCACTTATGGTTACACGTAGACTCTGCCACTATGTCCGGACACAGACTGAGGACATAATTCCACTTATTTTGTAGCTTAAACATCAGCTAAGTTGGCTGTAGGGCTCATTTTGAGCCAATTAAACTCATCTGTAAACTCATCATCATTAACGTTAGTCATTTTCCTACAGCAGGCTAAACTGCTTTTAATACGATATTTCTAGTAGTTTTCCCTCTTGCCTCAAGAGGGAACAGAGCGTTCCAGCATCACGGCAAAGACACAAGGTTGAAAAATACATCCCGATAACAGTCTCACCTTGATGGGAAGCGTCACAGCAGGAGTGCTTGCGGCATGTGAAAATCAATGGTTGTAAAACTGATGAATGCTCAAGACTTTACTCTTGTATCATCTCACTGACGACTTTCTGCGAGGCTTTCATTCATCTGCTTTCTACAGCCAATCCTACAACCCCCTTGCCTTCGAACATGATGGCATATGGTTGGTCATAAGATGGAGTGTTCTGACTGCAGTCATGTTCAAACTCAGTGGACTTATGAATATCATCAATTAACAAAGAACATTTAATGCAGCTATAGTTACATGTATAATGCTTTGAGATTAATGATATGACATTTTGAACAGAAATATGGGGAACGATGGGGAAGAATAAATTATGTTTTAAAATATTAAGCTAAAATGTCAACAGGTGGAAGCAAGCAACTTTCTTAAACTCAATAAAAAAATTTGATTCCCACAAAAGTACTGATTCATTCAGAAATTAAGAAAGTGGTTGATGATCATTAGCTCGGCCTATTCATTCAAAATGTATTCAGGAACCAAACAGCTGTGTTGTCTGGAGATACACAACAATTCTGTTCTGCATTTATTCAGAACTTTTTTCATTTGAAATACAAAATCAGACAAAACTGTATCTAAAATGTATTAACTTAACGATTACTTCTTGTTTTGCTGATTATACTCAGAAAAACAGCATTCTTCTTCCTTATCTGATATTGTATCTATATCTATATATTGTAACTATATCATATATTTTAAACATAAATATGAATGCTGACAGATGACATTGTAACTGCCTGACAAAATGGTCTTGTATATGTATATCTGCAAGACCATAAATAAAAGGCCAAAATGCTCATAATCAGATTCTAATTGTCTAAAGGATTTGCACAGGCGTGAACGAGGCATCACAATGTGATGCAGCACCTCATTTATTTTCCGGGTTACATACATAACCTAAGACATTTCCTTCAAAACTGACACAGCATCATGGCCTTGATGCTATGGGTGTCAAATTACATCGTAATTTAATTTTTAACTCAGAAAGGTGCATTGTTTACAACAGGATACAAAACGTCATTTTAACTTTTTTATTTTGTCAATAAACATTATATAATCCTGGTTAAATTTAAATGTGTTGATTTAGGTCCAATATGATTATAAATCAATAACATGGCATTTACAGCTGTATTTTAAACTGCTTATTAAAGACTATTAATGTTGGAACAATGCTTTATAAAGGATGAACCGACTGTTAAATGCTTAACTAATGATTCATAGTGTGCAGTTATTATAAAGTGTTACCATTTTTATTTTATTAGTGTCATGTAGAAGGCTCGCTGTGAGCGAGAGAACACGGAGAGTTCGAATAGTACTAGCATGTAGTAATAGTAGTAATAGTGCAGTAATAGTACTGGCCAGAATAGTACTATTAATGGTATTTGGACCCCCTGCTAGAACACCCAGTAGAAAAAAAAAATGGCCTCAGAAACAGTTTCTTTCTCTCGGCTGTCAGGCTATTGAATTAACTGCATTTCAATGACTATGTACTTGTACTCTGCACAATGACAATAAAGTTGAATCTAATCTAATCTAAGCTAATACTCCAATGACATGCATTCTTTAGTCCCTTTCAGTTTTAGTCAAGGCCTCATATCTGTCTGTCAGATAAAAGAGACATCAAAGACCTGCAGAGTTGGAAGTTCTCCGTGACCAGGATTGAGAACCACTGGTCTACACAAGTGGAACTTAACAGGCATCTCACAAAAAACCCTGGAAAAAACCAGCCCGATCTCATTGCAATTTTTACATATCCTATGAGGTGGCTAACGACGTATGCTAAATCATAGGTATTTTATGGGTTTGTATGAATTTGTACGAATGACCTACACATAACCCCGCCCCTAAACCTACACGTCACTGGAGTTTAGACAAATAATACAAAATCGTACGAATTAGGTCGTATGATTTTGTACGAATTAGGCACCTCATAAAGAACATATGAATTGGTCATGAGACTGTGTTGGAAAAATATATTAGGTAATGGATGCAGGACAAACGTGTCCAATCAACAATATTTTGGTGTATATCAATTCACCACTTGGACAAGGCTACACAAATAAGTCAGATCCCTTCCCTTCATGCTCAAAACAACGTCAGGTTGACATGCAAAAACAAGGTTTCTGTTGTCCTTAATATG
The DNA here is from genome assembly GCA_032361145.1 of Enteromius fasciolatus. Taxonomy (NCBI): domain Eukaryota; kingdom Metazoa; phylum Chordata; class Actinopteri; order Cypriniformes; family Cyprinidae; genus Enteromius; species Enteromius fasciolatus. Next base: position 10,627,390 of record JAUMHR010000081.1, read on the forward strand.
TTTCAAATGGTGAATTGATAACGTAAAATAATTTAAAATAGAACGCGAAATAGTCTGTGTATTCACAAAATTGCTAATTTTGTCTTGTTAATAATTTAGCGTATTGCTGATCTTAAGCAGTACGTTGTAACATCGATACATTTAAATGTTTGCTTAACAGTTTTGGGAAAAACACAGCAAGCTGAGAACCACAAACCAATGAGACTTTTTTCAAATCACCTGGGGCGTTAAAAGTCGCAGCCATTGCTAATTGATCTCCTCCAGACAATAAGGCTGAGCAAAAACTCCTTTGAGCAACAATGGCTTTATCTCCCAACACACAAAATCTTCTTTTCTTCTGCAACATACAGTGTATTCAGAGTACAGTAAATCAAGTGGACTCAGCCTGGTGGATAATGATATATCAGCAACAATGGAAAGCCTAACACATTCCCACTCAAATGAAATGTGTGCACACATGAAAAAGATGACATATGTGTGTCTGTAATGTAACACAGCCTGTTGTAAATAGCAGCGCCCCTGCTTTGGGCATAGACACTGTGGGCTCTCGGTGAGGAATGCCTGTGAGAGAGGGTTAACGAATCTTTCTCGCAGATAGATATTGCCATGGAAACAGCTGCGTGACTGCTTGCAGCTTGTATTCAGTACACACAGGCAAGGGGGGTTGGGGGGTGGTGTTGTTAAGAATGAAGCAGAGGCAGAACAATAGCGCCAGAAGTATTTTACAATTCTGAGAGCACTGACGTTGAAAGCGCACTTATTTAAGAATTAAGAAGGGTGGAGACGATTAAAAAAGGAAAACAGACATCAAGGAAGCTGTCAGTCAATACCGCCCAATCTCCCCCTTCCTATAGTCAGTGTATCTATGCAGTGTGGACATAACATGCCAAACGGCTTGTGTGGCATTGTGCAAGATGCAGTCTACTGGCATGCTTAGATGCTAAAATGCAGGAAATGCAAGGCACAATCATAAGTAATTGAATCAATTAATTAGTTTGCCAGAGCGCAAAACCTGAGGCAGTGCGGCTTGAGCAAATTGAGAGAGAGAGGATCAAGCGAGAGAAGAAAGCAGCGATGACGTAGAATAGGGGGCACACAGAGAATCCCCCTACCCTCCTCCTCTGATTTCCCCTCCATCTTATTTCTCTTCCTTCCCCTTAGAGTGCTGGCTGAGCTGTGCTGCGTTTGACTCAATCATTGGAGCGATGCTCTGGACACATTTAGAATCCCACTTCACTGCCTGAGGCGACTGGGAGAATGCATTAAAGACCATGGAAAGGCACACTATTCATTGTAAACACTGTTGGTATGGCACACTCTATGTGTCAGACACTCCATGTAAAAGAACGGCTTATCTAGAGAGATTCTATACCACTGAGTGTTCTGGATCCAGTTCTAGAATTTTTATTTCAGTTACACAGCTGTTTTTATTATTGTTCTTTTTATTCAATAACAAATGCATGATGTTGATCTATGAAAATATTTCATATTGTAGACATTTTAATGTAAATGGTATAATGCATAAAAGAACAAATTTCAGATCATACATAATAAAAACGCTGTAGTCCAGGAAGACTGGTCTAGTGCTGCATGGATTTCTGGGAAAATGACAAATGGGGCTGTGTGCATTGGGTGCTACGCAAAAGTCCTGACCTCACATGAGTCACAAGACCAAACATGACCCTTACTTTCTTTCTTTACCATTTTTGGTCTGCGCATTTTGAAGTTATGAACTGTGCCTGAACTGCAGCCGCCTGTCCTGGCATTTGGAGTCATCCTCAGGAAACAATGTGTTCCGTTTGTGACTAATACAATAAACAGGATACATTTAATACATAATATTTGAAACAAAACAATGTAATTATTTAAAAAAGGTGTCTATATAAGCAAATATACATCATGTACTCATTCATCACAATTACATTGTATCGTTATTTTTAACCATGTGTTCACAATAGTCAAAAAATTTCTTGTTCACAAGTATGCCTGTCACGAATAGACCAGGCGAGAGTGCGAGATCATGTGCAGAGGGTTTAATGACAGGTTCAGGGTAAGTACAGAGATGGTCGTGGACCGGCAGACAAGAGCAGTAAAGGCATAAACACAAGAATAAACAGTAAACAAGGCGAGGGTGGAAATACCGGCAGTAAGAGTCCGTGGGGGGAGGCGAAGACGTAAATCCGAGGTAAATGATTGAACCAAACTAGCAACAGCTGTGAGGAGAGGTGCATGCTGGGGAATGGAGTCCAGGAATGAAAACATACACAAAACACAGAGTACATAGAAAGCTGGAGTGCCATCAACAGTCTTTAGGTGGCAGCTCCAGCTGGGCGTGACAATGCCACACTTTCTGCTCGTTTTGTGACATTTCCACCTTTACACCTTTTACTAAATTTACAAAAAATTCAGACATTATTTGACATCATGTTATTATTTTTTTTCCCTTGCCAAATGGTTCTAACAGAAGTGAGTGTCTCCTATATTAAAGTATTTCATTATGATTACACTTGTCTTGAGTAACTTCAGCACTATAGTCACTGATAAATAGTCTGTTGTTAATTCATGTGCTGAAATAGTTTCTGCAATAAAAAATTTGACACTAACCTTCAACTCCATAACATTCCATTTCAGAATATTTATTATTGTTCATGTATTACAGTTCATTTTTCTCATAGCCAAGATTACAATGAACTCACTGTCACATAATGTTGATAGATCTTGATAGGCTGCGTTTTGGCCTAAACCTGCTGTTCTTGCATCCAGTGGGGGTCTAGCAGTTGTTGACTCACCACTGTGAAGCCAGGGGTGTTCATATCAATCATTCATTGCTGTGCACCACTTGACAGGGGAAGTTGCTCCAATGGGACTCCGGTTCCACATTTACTGCATGTTTAAGATGATGTTTTGGGTGTGTTCTGATATAGGCATAGGATACTAAGAGACTCCTTTAAAACTGTCAAGCATTCCTTTTTTGCAAGAGGTCACCTACATTGATTGCAATCAGTCAAGAAATGTCATCACTTTACTGGAGATGAGTCCATTCACCAATCCAGGGCCAAGGAGCAAGTGGTCCGTGAAATGCCTCCTCCATGTCTATTGTAAGATCTATCAGCTGAAGTTAATTGGACAGCTTGTGTGTGTGTGTGTGT
>JAUMHR010000081.1:10639154-10649814 GCA_032361145.1 Enteromius fasciolatus
TTCATATGGATTTTTAGTATACCATTGAATAATGACTGAATACATAAGCTTAAGCAACATAATATTGTTTATTTTTGCTCAACCAAGTTCAACAGACCAGTGCAATATTGCCATTAAGTGTATTAGCAACAGGCTATTTAGAAATATAAGCCTACATTTCAGAAATTCAGGAACCCTATAGGTAGACCTTCTGTAAACTGCTTTTTAAGTAAAACACAATAATGCCATCAGGTTCGTGATTTCACATTGAGCCGTATATACAGAGTATATATAGAGTTGCGCAGAACCATGTTCATTATCAGCGTTGATCTGCGCAGCTCATCAGTGAACAACGGCTGTGTGTAGTATATACGGCTCAATGTGAAATCATGCACCTGATGGCATTTACCGCTGATTACATGACCAGCTTCACTGACAAAACGTGCAAACAGATCGGCCGATCCGTATCGGAACATCTCTACTTTCAAGAACATTCAGATATCTATGCATTCAGAGCATTAGAAACGGTAGTTGGTGCTCCAGTATAATCGGTCCGCTGAAACTCATCCAGTGAGAAACGTCGCGTGGTGCAAAAATAAGGGCGATTAAAATGCGTTAAAAAAATTTAACGCGTTATTTTTGTGTAATTAATTAATCTAAATTAATGCGTTAAAGTCCCAGCCCTAATATATATATATATATATATATATTTATTATTATTAATTGTATTATTTCTGCATAAATATAATTTAAAACCATATCAACTGCACTGTTCATTGCTGGCAAAATAACATCTGGTTACCCAACAGACATGTGCTGTGGAAATGTTGGTGTTGTTAAATATGCAACTATTTTTCTATAAGAACAAAATACTAGCACACAACAATTAAAATCACAATTCCCTTTTATTTTCACCAACCCTTCACAAATCTTGATGTAGTTAAACTGTTTTATAGTATCTTGTTACATATTACATGTACTTATAGCAAACAATACATTATGCATAATTACATGCAACTAACCTCCTAACTGCTTCTCTACAGTAAGTGCATGTTGTTACTTAATAATACTCAGTACTATTATGGTGTGCTAAAAGAAAATAGACAAAGAAATACAGTTTAAAAAGTTATGGGTACAATCAAACATACTGTACATTAAATGATAGCAGACAAAGAAACATAGGAGAACACAGACTTTAAATACTAGGACTGTAATCAGGGATGAACAGAAACAGGTGCGGTGCTGATAAACAATCAATACAATGAAAGGAAAACTATAGGTCTAAGGAAGACTAAGGTAGGAGAATACGAACACAAAAGTCCATAACCAAGTCAGTTAACCCCCTCCTGGAACGGAAACTCTTCATGTTGACAAAAGCAGTCCAACAGAGGGCGAAGGACTGGCGCAGGTGATGGGCAGGCAATGATAAAAGGGGCATACAGTAGTTCATAGGGCCAGGGTGGAGTAGATGGAGGGAGGAGCCAGTGAGGAGCCTGGACCCCGGACCAGGAGACAAACTGATGGAGACTGAGCTGATGGATAAGGAGCCAAGTAGACAGAGAGCCAGGGTGAAACTGAGGATTTAGAGGGCCTGGGGTGGAGCTGAAGGCTCAGGTTACTGAGACAGAGGGGGGTCCAGGGGACCACAGTGGAGCCGCTGTGACTAAGGATGAAGGTGGAGCTGAAAGGAAGGAGGAGCCTGACAGAGTTGGATGGACAGAGTGACAAGGCGAAACCAAAGGAGAGGAGACCTAAGGTGGCAGATTGGTCATTGACTGACCAAGGTAAAGCATAGCAGAGCCTGAGGGACGAGGGAGCCCAATGGAGCGAGTGGGATGACTGGCCACTGTGAAGACAAGGGAGCTAGGAACCAAGGTGGCATGATAAGTCAAAGGACTAAGGTGGAGTCCATGGCTCAGAGGCTGGAGGCAGAGACAGGGAATCCTCATCCTCATCCTCCATGCATTGAGCTGGAGACTGGAAGTCCAATGACTGAGAGTAAGCAAAGAGGCAGAGGAACTAGATCCAGCTCCGTGCCAAAGATCAGCTCGGTTGTGGCTTTGCACGCTGGCTCTCGTGCCGCGTCAGACTCAGGCTCTCATTAATCCCACAATGCACCGCAAAAAAACGAGTTATATATCTTATTACTGGAGCTAAATTATTATGAAGCATTAATCAAACTATGCAAAAGTGGCAGTTATTCCGGTTCACTCACTCATTTTCATTCACTCCTTCAAGTGAACTGACAGTGTATGGAATAATGGACTAATGTAGGAATTAGTGAATGATGGTATAGGGGGTGATTTTAGATAGGTCAAAGGAAGATGAAGGCAACATCCACACAAAGCCAAACCGTCCTCTATCACATCTTTTTTTTTTGTGGGGGGGGACAATCGTACTCTGGCCCGGTTCACGGCAACCATGCCTAGTGTGAGTACACCCTTACTCTGTTAAAACGCCGGATCTGTCTGGAAGAAATGCCTATATTCAATAAAAAGTGTACTGTATGCATATACAGCTAAACGTGTCTTCATGTGGATGGGAAGTCCATAACCGTGACAAGTACCTTATTGTATAATTTTACTACAGCATAGACACGTGTATAAAATGCATTTCAGAAATGATCATTGAATAAGAATGTAATTTTGGTCTATTCTTCAAACTGGATCATTATATTACTTGCTGACTACATTAGGCAAGCCAGATAAGAGCTCCTATAACCACAAATGCTCATTCTAATTCAATAAAACATTTTTTCTGGACACTGTAAAATCTGTTTAGAAAAATCAGTCCATTTGATTATTAAAAAAGGCCAAAGAGATGAAAGTCTCTGCTTACAGATGCATGATAATTTCATACTGTACTGCATGCTATGAGTGACCACAGGAGGTTTCCGCACTTTGCTATAATAACCAAATGGCAGTCACTCACTGACTGCATTGTCATTACTCAGCAACCTCGTTAAGTGATTATCATAACAAGACAAGACCATGGGGTCCTGGACGATGAATTTGAATGATTTTCTTCAGTGTGAAAACATAAGCTGATTATGTGGTTACATATTGCAAGCAGCATTGTAATAAGTGGTATAGTAAGATATAATAATGCATGTCTTTGTAACGTAATTAGTTTCGAGCCCTGTCAGATCTCATGTTGAAAAAATGACCGGCTGGCTGTACAGCATCTGGGGCCTGAGCTTTTGCATAAAATGCACTAAGCCTGTTACTATACATCTAGTGAGTAACATCATTGATTGCACATTCTGCTGTAAAAAGGAGTTATTATATTTTTTTATAATTAGGCAGTGAATGGTAAACCTCAGTTGAAGATAAGCACTTTCGCTACTAATAGAGTCCAGCTATTAGAGGGCACACCGATGATGATGTCATACCGAATGTAAATATTTACCTGTCATATAAGCTTGCCAGAGCAGTTTGCCCATGGTGTGTAGACATTGGCTGCTCATTCCAGTCGTGGAATGTTTTCCCATCAGAAACAGCTGGAGGAAACGCTGTCTATGGACTGGAGGGACATCACATCCAGGGACAGTTGCATTTGGAGGACAGCTGCTGCTCCTTACTCACGGAAGTGCCTAAACTGGCTGTGTTCCTCCTAGATTAATCAACAGTACACAGAAGTCTCGTATGCCCTATCTAGTACAACATATTTTGGCAGCATGGAAATATAGTCATGGTTTTTTCATGACTGCATACATTACTCCTGAAAAAGGTGAAGGTCACAGGTATGTGAATAAAGGACATGCACGCTTAGATACACTGTTGCAGTGGTTCTTCACTGCTAGGTTGCATATCTCACAGACAGCACCCTACAAAAAAAACAATAAATGCAAAATGCCATTTATTTAACTGACAGTCTTGCATTTTTAAAAAGAAGGGGAATCTCTAAAACTCATAATTTGGTCCCTATTTTAAGGTCCAAGCCAATTACTATTGACTTTGCCTCAATAAACTCCTATTTTGTTGCTTATAAATAGTTAGTAAGGAAGTTGTAAAGTTTAGGTATTGGGATGTAGAAAATGAGGAAAATGTGTTTTTATTCATTCTACCAAGCAGCCAATATGCATGATATAATAGGCATGTTTAAAAAGCAACTAGTGAGAACTGGTTCCTGTACTAAAGTGTTTCATGTTATTTTGATATTAAGTAATCTTATTCAGGTGGCCAATCTACTGTTGGAAGACAAAAAACTGTAAAAAATCTCCAACTGTCCTCAAAAATTCATATTATGCAATTAGTTGGACTAAGTAATTTCTAAAATGTACCATTTTTGTATGATAAACAGTTTTAATACTATGTCAGGTCACCACAAGCAATGTAAAATCAGGCTCCTGAAGCAAAACCAGTTGAGAATGGCTGCTCTTTTGCATACGTGTGTGCGTTAGGCTCTATTATTGGTCAGTGTTGCACTAAGCACTCTTGAAGGCTGATTATGCACTCTTCCGTAATGCAGCCTTCAATGGCCGCTAATTTGGGGTAGAGAACTTCCCTAGGGCTTTTTGTTCTGCCTTGCTTGCTGTATAATGGCACATATAGATTCAGTTCAATATCTCAGCGGATGAACGAAACGCAGAGGCCGGGGGCTGGTTCTGTTGGGTCAGGCCCCACACTTGAATCTTGAATCTTTAGAGACGGAAGCGAACACATGGTGACAAATCCCTCCCCCAGCCAATAGCACTTATAGCAGCACTGTTAAGCAAACACATTTGAATGCTCTAGGCTCTTTTTCCTATGCGTTATGGAAGATGTACTGTAGATAACTTAAGCAATAAAGGTTTACATCTGTACAGGTAGACATATGGATCCATACTGTAAATGTAGACTGTTTTTGGAAATATTATACAGTATGCAATCAATTTTGCAAATTCTGTGGGATTTGTTATTCAGATAGCACTCAAAATGTCTAATTCCCTGATCAGTGCCCTGACTACTTACAGAGCTTACCGAGATGCACCCTGATTTTAGCTCCAACCAAAAAATGCCAAAAACTGCACTCTTACTACAATAAAACCCTGGTTTATTTTCAAAACTGCTGGGGCTAAGGACACAATAATTGACTTAATAATAAATAGTTGGGTGACCTTTCTAGTTGTTGACATTATGTGGCATAACAATATGTTGAAATTCATATGTATAAAATTGGGTGTCATTTCATTAATAAAACTTTCATATTTAAAGAGATTTTAAATCTCCGTCCCAAGTGTATGATTGTAAAATGTGTTGTTCTATTAATGTACAGTTTTAAAAAGATCTACAATCACTTTGTTACCATTAAAGTGTGTTGTGCGATATATAATATGAATGTGTGTGTGAAAACCTAATCCAGACATGCTACTGTATATTACTCTCTTGTCATTGTCACCTACCAGCATCAGTTGAGACACTTCACTGCCATTCACAACTTTCCCTTGACCTTATGGGATTTTAAAGTGTTCATTGGATGTGCACTTAGGAATCAGGCGAGAAGTAGTAGGTCTTTTACCTACTGTTTTATGAACACTGCAAATTCGGTTTTGCCAAGTAATACATGGTCCTGTCAACATTTTTTGATGTCATACTGTCCAAAAATATAAACTTATCCCAATCCTTACCCAAACCCAAAATGTATGCCTAAAATCAGTGAGAAATGATAGCTGATAGCTGAAAAAATGGTGTAGAAGCTTATACTGTAACATGGTTATAAGCTTAAAACAGATATTTCCTGAAAAAATATTCCTCAATTCTGATTGGTTGATTGGAAGGTTGTTCTACAAGGATGTTGCAAATTCGTAAATTATTCTTTTTACATACAGCACCGTTCGCCTTCTAGGGAAATTATGCATATTGGGATGCAGCCTTAGTCTTCTACACAGTGACTGGAGCAGCACATTTACCCACAAGTCCTTGCATGACCTGATGTGCCTGTGGCCCGAGGGCTCTGAACGGCTCTCTGCTCTTAACAACTGATTTAGAATTGCCTTTGCGTTCCTGTCCCAACATGTTTTAGCACAGCTATGAACAACAACAGAGCAGTAAGTGCAAAGGTCATTAAATTGTCCATGTCAGGGGACGTCTTGTATGAGCTTAAACAAATGAACTGCAGCAGAAATACGAGGTAACCTCAGAAACACGACTTTTCTTCAGCCGTTCATCTAATTCAGTCTAGCAGAAAGTCTCTCTCTGAGGACACTTGGTTAGCAGCCGGCTAAAGTGCTTTCAGTTCTCACTGGGAACTGGTCGACATTTTTGCCAAGCACAAGGTCCAGTGACATGGCTGAAATGGAGTGTTAAACTTATCTTGCTGGCTGCTTTAAAATAAGTATCTGGTAATGTATTACTGTGTTGATATGTAAGATAATTTGCTAAATGGTATTTTCCATGGCTTTATTTATAATGGCATTGACATTTAACATTCTTATACTCAAGGTCTTGCATTTACATCATCCCTTTTATATTACAAAATTTATTGACAATGACCATACATTGTCATACATAATTATAACTGAATTTAAAATGCATAGTTTAACAATGAATTTATAAGTGCTATAATGTAGATGGTTAGAGTTATTCACATGATTATATCTGAATTGCTAAGCATAATGCATTAAATGCATTAAAACTGCTTTTATAATGCCTTATACATAGAGGCTTCAAGTAAAGTGTTACCAATATATGCCTTATTTTTTGTACATATGTGTTACTTTTCATTTAACCAACTTGGGTGAAATAAATTGACATGATCATTTGCGAGCAGTCTTGAGGGAGTAGTGCACACTGTCTTTCACTCTGCTATCTCTCACACAAACATATGGACACGTGCTTGATTGATTTCCCAGTAGAGGGCACTTTGAAGACCAGAGGTCAGAGTTGAGTCCTTGTCTAAGAACATAGGCAGATGCATATAAACATAATGTGTAACAGGACATATCCCTGTGTGTGTTCACATTTGGAATTCTTAGTCCAGTAGCACATCATCTGATTGTCTACTTTCCTTAAACTTGAATTAAAATGATGAAATACATTAAATCACACCAGTGATACCAATTCATACCAATGATTTACATAATTTGCAGTTAAATTTCCGACCTAACTTTGTAACATAAAGCATTTTTACAATATCTACATACTGTACACATTACATACATCAAATCTGGTTCCATGTATAAAGCTGTGCATGAGCAACTAAGTAGTAATTATAGCAGGCACTTGCTGTGCACTTGACGGTTATGCAGCTCTAAACTGGAGTTGGAATTATTGCAATTATTGCATAAACTGTTAGTACGCATTTTATTGCTTTTGATAAATACTTACATACATTATATGCACCATGTCTCAACCAATACTCATCCTTTGCTCTGTATTTTGCTACATTATCTCTAATAAAGCTTCTTATTTTTGTCAGTTCACTGGTAATCCTCCCCTTCAGTGAGCTGTTAACCACTATTAACCGCTTTGACTGGACCATTGAGTCAGTAAGTGCAACTTGAGAACCAGATTGGTTCAGTTCATTAAAAGAGAGAGAGAGAAATATGTACAAATTTTGCTGACTGTCATGAGTCCTTGGACTATCCAAACGGAACACCGTCATCAACCCAGCTGTGCTGTATTCCATATTTATTCACGCAGGTTGAAAAACAGACACTCTGGGTCTACTTTCTCTTCAGATAGAGGGCATCAGAACTCAGTAAATCATCTCTCGCTTTCTCACACTGTGGATGCAAACCCACCAACCCCCAACACCCACCCCCACGTTCCAGCATCCATCATGTTCAAAGATCCGAAGGTTACAACTGTACAGAATCCCAGCTTACAGAGAGGAACTAACTAGGCAATGAAGCATGCACAGCTCTTCCCGGGTAGCGAGCGATGTCTATCGGTCTAGTGATTCTGTCATATGTCTTACATCACCACTTTGGTTTCCAGAGAACAAGAGTTGAAAGTAAACGGACATGCTAAATGTAAAAGAACGAAGTATATGGAGTAAAAAACCTGTGTCTATCAAGCCACTTTTCATTCTACTTTCATAGCATGGCGCATAAATGAGTGCACAGTGTTTATAGCTGTTGTGTTCAAATAAAAAGTATGAACAAGTACAAGTCCTGCCCTAAATACACACCATTCCTCAACCAGAGACTGACCTGTTGGGATTTTCAAACAAAGAGAGAAAAGTTTTAAAAAGCATCACAGAACCAACAATACTCAAGGCCTTTGTGTACACAGCACACCTTTAATGTACAGTAGAAAAAGAGACAACCAAGCTGTAACCAGGTCAGATTAAAAGCTTGGTTGTACTATTTAAGCACGTGCACCACACTGTGTTGACACTCATATGGTGAAGCTGTAACGTCATAAATATGCAATCACAGCAGATATATAATGCATTGGAATTTCAGAGAGTAAGCACCACACTCCCAGTCATCAGGCTCGATGTAGTTCGGCATGATTTCTCTTTCCCCTTCAAGAGGCACTTCCTGGATGCCTCATCCCACATTGCGCAAACACATCACTCCACCGTGGGGGTGGACAACCCCACCTGTCTCATCTCATCTCCAGATTACCAAAGACTCAGAGAGACAGCCCAACCTGAATGACAAGATTGATTTATGTGAGGCGTTCCTCTGCCCTCAGCATTGGGAGGCCGTCGAGCCTGCCTATTGATAGGCAGCCCCCCTCACCGTTACCTCTCATTGCCATTATTGATCAGGCAGTATTTCAATGGCGCGTGACCTGGGACATCTGTTGCAGATTGCCTACTTGTCACTCAGTCTGCGGTGAGGTCATGCCCCTCTCGCTACTCCTGTGCATTAGATCGTCTGTATTATTATTCGCAAGAGAAGCACTCTGGGAGATTGTGTCGACGCATACAGAATCCTCCTGAGCGAGGAGTCCGTGGCTGGCTGCTTCGGTGCGGGGCGGCGTGTTGTAGAGGTGGGAAGACAGACGGGCGAGTGAGTAGGTGCCAACACGCTCGAGTGACTGGCTTATGTCCGCAGCATATTACTGTAGTGTAGGGTAAGGGACCGATGCCAAGGTCCTGGCCTCTTGTCACTGAACGGATTTACTTAGAAGTGTGAATGTGGCGTACAAATGATAGCTTTGAGGCAGAGAAAGGACAGTTGTATCTTTGGTCTCAGGCAGGACATGAATTCTGACTCGTATATCTTACTTGCAGAAAAAAAACTTGTGAAAATGAAGTAAACTTTAGCATACTTAGAAACAGTGCTTATTATGGAAACAATATACTGTACATGAATATGAATTGAATATAATGTTTTGGTCACCTAATTACAATTACACAAAAATGTACTGTAAATAATATTCAAAAATATTCTTGAATAATTTAGTATTTAGTATATTAATCAAATTAGTTTAAATTATTAAGCATAATGAATCAAATTAATTTGAAGTATAGGTTAGATTACTTTTTGACCTACTCAAAAAGGCTTTAGGTCCATCTTTTCAGTAATATCATTAAATGCTTTTATTTTCTTTTTTTATTTTCTGAAATATGGTTAAGCATAGTGTTAAATGTGCATTAATGGTAAAGAAAAATATACTCTTAATTGCTGTGTTTGTTTGTATTTTTTGTTTTTTTTACTAATGTTACTTTTTAGATTCATATATCGTTTTGATATCTTGCCTGATATAGGTTTCCAGCTGCTAAAGAGTTTGTGGTCATCTTTGACGTATTTTTCATTTAATAATGCACCAAATGTTCTCTATAGGTGAAAGATCAATACTGCAGGCAGGCCAATTCAGCACCCGGACTCTACAACTTAGCCACTGTTGTAATAACTGCAGTATGTGGTTTTGCATTGTCCTGCTGAAATACACAAGGCCTTCCCAGAAACGGACATCGTCTGGAGGAGAGCATATGTTGTTCTCAAGCTTTTTTATACTTTTCAGCATTTATAGTGCCTTCCAAAACACGCAAACTGTATGAACTTATGTATGCACAGAGATGCTAGATTGTGAACTGAAGGCTGATAACATGCTGGAACACGCTGACAAAAATATCAAATTTGGATTCATCTGACCATAGCTTCCCATCTTGAAAAAGTCAATTTTAAATAAGCTTCTGGACCATGTTCACATATGGCTTCCTTTTTGCATCACAGAGCTTTAGTTAGCATGATGGATTGTGCTTACCGACAGTGGTTTCTGGAAGTATTCCTGGGCCCATTTAGTAATGACAATGAGAGAATCATGCCGATGAGTGATGCAGTTTTGTCTACCAAGTCCCGAATATCAAGGGAGTCCAACAAAGGTCTTTGTTCCTGTACCTTATGCACAGATATTTCTCTGAATCTTTTGATGATGTTATGCACTGTAGAAGAAGAGATTTACAAAGCCTTTGCAATTTGACGTTGAAGAAATGCATATCTTTTTTATGCACTCTTTCACAGATTGGAGAGCGTCTGCCCATCTTTACTTCTGGGAGACTGCCTCTCTAAGACATCTCTTTTATAGCTAATCATGTGACAGCAACCCAGTCTCATATAAAAACGTACCCTGACTACATTTGTCCAAAGTGCAAAACATAGAGGGGTTACAATAACGGCCCTTAAATTGTATGACTGTTAAGGCCTGATCACACCGGGACGAATTTCGCGCGCGAATATCGCCAACGTTTAACGCGCCGTGACTAAACAAAGCGCGCCAATGTGAGTGTACACACCGACGCG
>JAUMHR010000081.1:10654677-10669982 GCA_032361145.1 Enteromius fasciolatus
CCGTTATTGTAACCCCTCTACGTTTTGCTCTTTGGACAAATGTAGTCAGGGTACGTTTTTATATGAGACTGGGTTGGTGACAGACCTGATGTCAATTAACTTTAATTAGTTGCTAGATGTTCTCCCAGCTGAATCTTTTCAAAATGCATTGCTTTTTTGAGACCTTTAGTAGGCATCACATTTGAAGTGAGCTATTTTTTCTCATTTTAAACATTTGCTATTGTGAATAAAATTTTGGCTTGTGTGATTTGAAAGTCTTTAAAAAATATATAAAAATGAAAAACATTTTAAAACGTCCCAACATATCATCTAAAAATGGAGGCTGCTGGAAGTGTATATTGTAGAGGTAAAGTCGTTTGATTGCAAGATATTTACGGCTATTCACTTATTGCTTGTGCTTTGCTGTACTGGCCTTCACAAACCCAGAGAAGGCTTCTTCTCTGACCAGCTGGTTGTGCAGTAGAGGAAAAGCTGAAATAGATTCAACACAATTGTGATGTGCTAACTGATCAAATTGGGCTGTAATCACTCTAATCAAAGCCTAATCACTGGTTTTTGCTGGAGTGGTTGCTCTGCTGAGAATAGCTTAATAGAGAGCAGCCATCTCTGTGTTTGTGGTGTTGCTTTGAAAGTCAATTTCACCCTAACATTAGTTTCACCATAACAAGACTAAACAAATGAGATTTAGCCTTGTTATGCAATGTCAATTTAAGTGCTAATAACAACAAGTTATAGTTTTGTTTTTGCATGCATTGTAGGATTCTATTTGACTTCCTATCTTCCTATCTCCTACTTTGACTTCCACAACTATAGCTAAATTTCATGATGCACTGTCAATTTGCTCACTGTCAACCCCTTACTACTCCTTTCTGCTGTTTTAAACTAACATTTGCGTTTTATTTTATAATGGGTGGCAATGAAGCTAGACTGGGAGGCCAGAAGTGAGGAATGAATGTTACAGGCATGTTACTCAGTAAGATACACACTGGGAACTTACATTTCTCCACTTCCCTCTTTGTATTAGAAATGTGGTTTCAGCCAGCACACCAGGAAGAGTTTCAGCCTTATTTATAGCCAATTCATCTACGATAAGGCTTCCACATGGCCTCCAATAAAATAATACTTTACCTTTCAGTGTTATAAAGATAAAGTTCTTTTAAGCTCAAAGAATTTTTTTTTTGCAATCGACCTGGAACGACCTTTTGATTTCAGAGTATTAACTTATGCAAGTAATGCAAGTTTAGCTTATACAACGCCCGGTCTGTTTAACCAGCCTTTAAAATGGCCCTGTGTAACTAATTTGAGTGCAGCATATGTGTTGAATTCAATTGAGCTGTAGGTCACGTGTGGCGCAATGCACCATGGGGCGTGCTGGCAATGCGACAGCTTTAGCAGGTGAAGCTATTACCAGCACAGTGGGCCCCACTGCATACACCTGCCTCCCGCCTGGCAGGTGAAACTGGGAGGAGAAGCTGGACACTGTGGGAACAGGAAGGACGCCAGTAGGGGACAACGTTTAGCATCTCAGGAGGAGCAGTAAAGCCGTCATATTAAACTGCTAACACAGGACCTCACTGCTGATCACCTCAATTGTGAAGCCTGCTGTAGGTACGCATGACTGCTTTTGTACCATTGAGTAAATGGGTCTGTGTGGTGTTCACTGTATAGCTTTATAGCCGGCTTTAGCTGTGTATTTGAATCTTTTAAGATTATGTGCACATTAAGTAAATTTGATTATAGGTTTATCAGGATGTGATATATGTGTAAGGGAGGAAAGTGTCAGGATGTTTAAAGACTGGATCCCATGATATATCTCTTTGCCTGTGCTGTTTTCTTTGTTTTCTTTGTTTTGGTTTTGGTGTTTACCATGTGCTCTTAGGTGTGGTTGATTTTGGTGTTATTTGGAAACCAAGTCTGCACAGTAGCGATTTATTGTGGTGATTTATTGTGAGGTGGAGCACTAGTCTGGGCCCGCCCATTCTTCCTTTGATGCTACATTCATTTCGCAAGCAAAGTTGGTCTGGCCAAGCTGCCGTTTTAGAGCATTTCTGTTTCCAAAAAAGTGGGAACCAAAAGTGGGAACCCCCACCTCCCTCCCTACACAACTGAGGCGGGTGTAACGCAATGACGCAGCAGTTCTACGACCATACCGGCTTTTAAACATGGTATGTACCGAGCAGCAACAATCGTTCAAATTTTTTTTATGACAGGTTGGAGCAGAAGTAATTAAAGTAAGTAAAGACATTTTCCTACTGCTTTAATGAAGCTAGCTACAATTGGTTACGGTGGCTTCGTCTTCTGAATGAGTGGTCTGATTGGTTGTAGATTCAGCAGTATACAGAGGCATCTGATGGACGCAGGTTAAAGGTAGCTTGGCCAGACTAAGCTCGTATGAGCTTTAAAGTCACAGAAGGCAGGCTAGTAGAGCGCACCAAATCGCAAACATGATATCACATCATCACATCCCATTTGTATAGCATTGACTAATTAAACGCAAATTTATATATATATATTTATAACTATACTGTAAAAAGCTATACTGAAATGTTTTGGCTTCATTTTTAAATTAAGGAAGTGGACTTTTTTTAGACTCCACCTTAAAACTTTAAGTACTTAAAGCATCTGCTGCTAAAGTCTTGGTGCCAGAGACCACAGCACTCATTCAGGTGTCTTGTGGAGTCCATGCCTCAATGCATTATTGCTGTTTTTGCTGCACAAGGAGGACGTAGCAACTCTGTTGCGAATCAGCGTATATACAAGAAGAATGAAGAAAATCCATTATTCAATATTTTTAGACTTTAATTACACTATATAATGTAATATAATATCAATATAATTTTACATGTACGTAACTGAATATATCGTCTGTTAAAAATGTAATGATAATAAAATTATTTCTTTGTGTAAGGATAATGTCAACACAACCACTGTCCATGCTGTATTACCTGGGCGTTGGGAAGACTGCTAGCAGTGTTTGCTACAGTACATCCAACAGAACATTCAAAACAAGTGTCATATGGTGGCTCCAATTCACTCTACAACAGCACGCCGGTCGGTTCAAGGAGGTAAAGACAGCTCAATCCGGTGCAGAAAGGAGGTGGATGAGGGGAATGAAAACAACATGGGCTGATTTGCATGTTTTGGGGGATGGGTGTCATGGGGTCTTAAGAATTATGCTTATAAGATTTAAAAAATAAAAAATAAAAACAATATTTGAGAATTGCACAGCATCATGACATTACATAAAATCTAAGTGAATCAAAATGGTGCTGAAGCAGAAGGAGAATAGAGAGAAAAAAGAAAAAAAACAAGGCATGTTCTAGAGACAGCAAGCATGAGCCTGTTTGACTCGAGCTTTTGATAGTGTTGCCATGGTGACCAGGAGCAAATCTCCCAAGCGTCATCATCGGCATGACTCTTCCCGTGGAAACGGTGGGATAAAAATAGACGTAGGACCAGAGAACAAAGGCCTATTTAGGAAGGAAGGAGAAAACGAAAGGAAATGGAAAAACAGGCACTGATGAAAAAGATGTGACACGTCTGACTGGTGCTGAAGCATGGATGTAAAGCAGACAGACTGGACCTACTTTTAAAATGGCGGCTCTTTGATTGACAGGACAAGCTGAGCTGCGGGGGGCAGGAAATCCCGTTGTTAGCGCAGCCCATTTTGAAGCAGTAGAGCTGTCGGTACTGGCAGGGCCACCTCCTGTGTCTATACTGCTCCCACACAAACGCTCGCTCGTTGTGGAGGAGAGAACGGCATTGGTGGAGAAGCTGTGTTCTCCTGTTCTGCGTTTCTGTACGATTTCTGGATTATGTTTACACATGATGAATTAGTAGCATTGCGTGATATTGATTATGGTGCTATGCAGAACGCTTCGGTTATGTGTGGAAAACAGCCCATAAAATAAAGAGTGCGATCTCATTTTTTTCATAGAAACTCCACCACTGGGGCCGCAAATGCACAACAGCCCCTTCTCATTGTCAGAAGTTAATTAACCACGCACGTGGATCAGTAACTACACATATTTTATGTATTTCCTTTCAATTACCGCAATTTCCATAACGGTATGTACATGTTTTGGTTTAAGTGCAGATTCTTGTCTTCTGAAAGGGTTTGATTCCTTTAGAGCCTTGGACATGACATGCAGAAATTTAACACAAATTGATAATTCATTTCTGCAGCTTACTAATAACAATTGCTAATCACGGTAAAGCACAATTTACTAATCCGTCTCCTTTTGTGAAGCAATGATGAATAACTAAATCTTGCTGATGTGCTAAATAAGTCTTGGAAAAGAACTGTTAACTTGTGGCACAACATAAATTGTTTTTCCACATACGTCTGGGGCTCTGTAGATTCCAGGAACAAAATAAAAAAGGCTGAAAAAATTGAATTGTAAACAAAAGTTATGTCGACATATTCCCACTCCCAACTCCTCACATACCGACGCTTGGTCAGGACCCATTGGCATCACTTTTTGACTAACAAGTTACCCCTATTTCAGTTAATAACATCTGTCTGTGTCAGTAAATCTGTGTTTGATGTACAGGCCTTAAATCAATAGCTCACCTCTTGGCTAATGTGTAATAATTGGCTCATTTTCCTTTTACATCTGACCTGCTCTCACTTTTAAGGACAGCGAGAATGCTGATGTTGGGGGAACTCCTGGGGGAAGAGTCTCAGGTCTCTGCGGCCCGGCGTGGCAGCTGGCCTAACTGTCGGCATTGGGCTAATGGAATGCCTAAACCCATCTGGAACTCTCCCCATCCTCCCTCCCACCCCATTCCCCATGCCAGCTCAAGCTTCCATACACCCACCTGAGTCTCCCAGGATTGCCCATAACATGGCGTTTCCCACTGAGGCCCCTGCATCGCGGGGGAGTCTGGCTAAATACAGAAACCAGGCTCCACACCTGAGGAACAACTGAATCGCTCGGTGCATGTTATGACTTTATCGTATTGAACAATAACCAATTTAGTGCATGGTATTTTTTTATATTTTATTAAATGAATAAAAGAAAATACTCTAGAAAATACTCAGAAATACTCTAAAACTTGGACTATGTTCATAAACTTTGGGTGCGGTATGCAAACAAACATGGAACCTTACATTTAGTAATTTGTTACTGGTAGTTAATAAAAAAGACTATCGTTCAGTGTTTGTTCATGTTGCTGTTATGTGACATAGCGGTGTCTAACTATGGGGGAGATGTGGACTGATGACATCATTGTTTCAGAAAATACACAAATTTGCTGTCCACATGAAAATGCTAGGGCGTCATTTTATTTGACTTAAATATTGACTATTTTAACCCTCCCAGAACGTTGGATATCTCTGAACAAAACACCTAGGCCTATATGAACCAAACACATCTCTTTGCGCACAGGTCCTGACCCTAACACAGTGGTCCCCAAACCCTCTGGAGCATCTCCATAGTCAGAAGCAACTAATTTATTCATTATTCTGAATCTGAACATGAAATGTGACAAAAGGTGTTTTTTCTCCGCTTCAAATATGATAAAAAATTTTCTGAGAATTTCTGAAAACATTTTGTAAAAAACCCTGGCAGGGAAAGAGTTAACCACAAGGCCCTTGCCTCCAGCCCTCAACAGATATTTGTTTATCTTTCATTCACTTTGCATTTTACGTATAACGACAATGATAAAATAGTAAGAACAGTTTGGAACTACAAACTAGAACGCTAGGTATTGAATGCTTTTAGTAGTAAGATTAATTTACCTGATGCTCTTTGCTCATAAACTGATAAAGCACTGTGATCCAATTAGAATGCTTAAGGACAGCTGTGCCTCGATTCATGTAAAATGCAGAAGAACTCATCCTCCCATGGGGGTCTGGGTGAGTGCTGGCCCTGTTTCTCTGTCTGATTTATGGTGGACATCTCTCTGCACGCCAGACGCCTGGAGATATGATGATCGTCCTGATGTGGGTGCTCTACTTTCCCATCTCCCCCCTCAGCACGAACGGACCACAGCGCCTCCTTCTCCTTCTGTGTGTACACGCGCGCGCTTCATCATGCCTGAACACCGCCACCTGCTGGTCAGATTCCTGTCAGACATCCAGCGTGTTTACTTTAAAGCCTATGATTTATCAGTGTTAAGTGTTAAATCTGGCTAATCCCCAGAGACAATAAATACTCAGTTCATTCGATTATATTTGGTTATTATTGCTCAGTACAGTACAAGTGTTTCTGTTTGTGATTTAGTAGCAGTAGTAGCTTAGTAGTACTATTGCTTTTGTAATTGAAGATTTGGTTTATTTCTGTTAACTATATCACACTGTTCTATGATTTGTTATTAAAAATTCTTATTATTTATCTGTTGCACTTGCACCAAAGAATGTAATCTAGAGATGTATTATTCATTAGTAAATATAAAATATTTCAATTATTACCCTATACATCCATGCACTTTCAAGAGCACACGTCATACAGTATAAGGTCATCCAGCATCTTAAGCAGCAAAACTATGTGCTTTCTTATGTAAATTAGCATTTATGAATACCAAATATACTTTCTATACATACCCTTTTGCAAATATCTGTACTAACTGTTCTGTACATGTATTGTTTTGTCTGTCTTTCTATACATGCTGTAAGACAAAAGGATTTTTGCAAAGCACTTGCTACTAAAGCAGTTGAGCAACAAATCCTCTAGTTTTATGTAGCAATTAGACCTCAAATAAGGTGAAATATACACATGAGTGGACCTAATGGGTTAATCAGTGACACATCAGTGAGCTATTTTTCTATGTATAGCAACAGACAAACAACCAATTCAGGTGCAGTACTGCTCATCTCCTCCAGGGTGTCTCAAATATCCGTCCTCTGTAAGACAAGGCATCCATCACTCTGATTTTCCTCACTGCTGTACAGTTGCTTATTCTTGCCCGCATGGTCCAAAAGTCAGTAGGACAATTCGAATGTCCCTTTAACTGGGCTCAAGGGAGAGAATGAAGCGTGAGTGAGCCTGAGGGCCAATTTGGACTCTCCGTTATCTTTTAGCCAGCACTTCATGTAGCGGTGCCAGACACAGGGGCCATCCAGCCCTCAGTATGCTCGATAAGAGGTTATCTGCTTAACCATGCAGAAGGTGCAAGCACTACAACATACACAAACATACAGATGTTCACAGACATGTTAATCCCATCCAAAAAACCCTCAAATATATATCTTTGTAAAAAAAATCCTAAACTACCCAGACATTGTATTTTCACGGAGCATCTTCTCATTTATTTTGACCTTTGTTTAATACCATAATGCTAATTTTCTTGCTGTGCACGATTATTCTGACTGTGTGGTGCATCTTCATTATGGATTTAGACCTTTTTGCTAACGTTCTGGGTCAAATAACTGTTGGTTGTTCAAATACTGTCTGCTGATGTCTCATTAAAAATTGAAAAATGAAGTTAATCAATAAGGGAGCCTGATGACAGCCTGCTCAAAAATTATCATTTCAGTAGCAGCATCTCGTAAGGTCTTATAAATGGTTTTCCTTATTTAATAATATATGTGGACACATCCAAAGCATGTGACCTTCCAAACTGCCCATATCCAGACAATTAATCTTTATTAACAATAGATCCCAGAAGTATGTTTCAGATGAGATTCGTGTTCTGATGTTTAAGGTAGAGTTATTAACATAGGCAATATATTATTACAAATGAAAACAATTCCTGTAATATGTAAGACGTGTAAGATCTTTGGGTCCCACGTTATATTAAGTGTCCCTAATACCAGTGTACTTCCATAGTAACTAGATGTGTGTCTAGTATGTAACCACAGTGTAAGTACACACTGGTACATAGTATCTACAGCTGTAATATTTCTGTAACTACACACATGTAACACCCCTCAGAATGGTGTGTGTGAGTACAAATGTGTAACAGGACATTGGTAACAACACTTTTTTCACTTCACTAGTAGTCATGTAACAGGAATTACAGAGCTATATTTGTAACAGCAGTATGTATAAGAGTAACTGGAACAGAGGGTGATCAGGGGGTGTAGTTGGGTAGGTTTAGGGATATGTAAAGTGGGTGGAGTTGGTACACCTCTGTAATACCAGTGTATATACATGGTAACTCCTTAGGAACTGAACACTTAATAGAAAGTGTAACATTCTGGACACCAAACACAATTTATATGTAAAGCCCGTGTGACATCAGAGTAATTACATGCTAAATCCAGAGCAATCCAGAGTTTAATATAAAGTGTAACACTTTATTTACCAAAAAGTGCTGTTAGTCCTGTTACACATTTGTACTCACACACACCATTCTGAGGGGTGTTACATGTGTGTAGTTACAGCAATATTACAGCTGTAGATACTACTGTATGTAGAAATGTGTACTTACACTGTGGTTACATACTAGATAAACATCTAGTTACTATGGAAGTACACAGGTATTAGGGACACAATATAAAGTGGGACCCAAAAATCTTCAGCATTTCTTAAACCTTTTTTTTTTTTTTAACAAAAGGCTGCTTTTTTTGCCCCCCAAATTTGTTTTTGCAAATTGTAAAATGCCTTGTACTGTAATGATTAAATGTTGTTGTTGCACACCTATTATTTTAAAATATGAAAACTGCTCATAAAAACAAAAAAATATGTTATTAAAACAAATGCACAGTATAGAACAAACTAGCAAAAACTATTTTGACCCCTATTTCTAATATCTACTGTACAAGTTAATATGCTTGTTTATCTGTCAGAAAACACAAAATGCTATATGAAATTAGCACAGCAAATATAAATATTTACATGTAATTTCCATCTATGCAATTTGCGAAATTTGAAAATTCCAATCAATTGCTCACTGATTCACTCCACTTGATGGATGCATGCATATTCTCTATTGAATATTGTTAGACAGTATAGACAGTTTAATCTGAGAGTTTGAATACTAGTGTAAAAGTTCAGATAGTTAAATAAAACACACCCAGCTTTGTCCAGCAGGTCTCTGGCGTGAACACATTTGTTTCAAAAATATATAAACTTGAGGGCAGGCTTAATCTTTCATTGCATGTTTCTTATCTTTCATAGCGTTTCTCCAAGTGTGGCGGAGAGTTTTAATGAAACCCAAACAAAGGCTACGGTTGAGAGATTTGTTTCCGTAGCCTGACCTCATTTAGCTTTCTTGCAGGCAGACCTAGCTTGCAAGTTAATCATAAATCTTTTTTGTTTTTTTTGGCAGAAAAAAAAGAAAGTACATCAAACGGGATAAGCATCCATATTGTGTTCTTGAGTGAAATTGGCTCAGGATTGAAATTTTATCAAGGCATGTCCTTGGGCAACTCGGAAGATGTTAAAAATTTGTGTCAAATTTTTGACAAGCACAAAAAGTCAAATAGAATAAAATAAAACAACTTTTTAAAAAAGTCCCCTCTCCCACTGCATTTAAGTTATGGATGGTTGCACCACCAGGAAACTAAAGCCATCAGCTTTATGTGTCTAATAATACACTGCTCAGAAAGGATGATGTGGTCAATAAGTCAATGCAAGCAATCTTTAAACTACTCCTACAGTCTGGTGACAACTCAATAATCAAACCTTTTCAGTCGCTTCTGTTGTTTAGTTATCACCTGTCTTTCAGTCACATTTTAGTATGTTCTTGCAGGACAAGCTGAGCAGTTCTGCACAAAGCAATGTATTACAGTTTGCAATTGTTTTTTGTAAAATGCATGTTATAGATCTTATCATGAACAATTCTGTACAGTACGTGTCAGACAATTTAGTCACAATAATATGGATTAAAAGATTTGTTTGATTGTGACTTGCAGAGGTGCAATTACACACACTTCTTTTCCACAAGGTTGGGTAGAAAAAAAAGTGACGGTACAGTGAAAAAGCCTTGGTTTTATAAAATTCAACTTGTGTTACTACACATATAATAGCTAACTAAAAACCAATGAGGCATTTTGAATGGAGAAAAGGTTTATGATGTGGAAACGCACTGTAATACTATTATATAGACAAGTTGTGGTGCTGTGATGTTCGATGCTAAAGTTGAGGAAAACCATCTACAAGACGTGGAAAAGATAAACATCCAAATATAGCTTTGAAATATGGGTGCATGAAAACATTTGTAATGAATTTAGTTACAAAGCGAGTGTACATTCCAGCATTTCTGTACTTTATCATACTCAGATATGCACATATCCACTTATTATTAGCTAAGAATATAAGCATTTATAAGTCTCCCACCTTTACAAACATGATAAACATGCTCCAGTGCCAAAGCACAACCTGAAAGTGAATTGCAAGGTGTTGCCGGTAATCGCAGGTCTTGCTACAGGAAATATTATTATTTTTTTTAAATATATCTTAGCTGTGCACAGCTCAATAGTCTGCAGTGCAGGGGCAGCTGAGGAGCAATGAATGCGCTTTACACAATGCACATAGCCATCAGGAAATACTTACAGTAACACCTCTGAGGCTGCGGTGAGAATGTTTGGACTTCATTGCCCACATCTATTTATTTTTTTCTCCCTCTGCACTTCTCCTCGAGTCCACGCAGCTCACCCCCTTTGGCACTTGGCATCAGCTCTGTCACAAATTTGAGAAAGGCCTTATTTAGCTGGTGGTCAGATTGCTTTGTTAAATAATCAGCCCTCTGGGATTGCGCAGGATCTGAGAGACGGGGCTTAGGGGCCTCAGGGATGTCTCACCCGAGGTCTCGCCTCCGTCCCTTCAGCCTTTAAAGGTCTCCCCTCTCTTTTTCTACTGCCTCAGCCATTTCCCTCTCAAGAATATTCTTGTTCCTCATGTCCCCACAGGGCCGCTCTTGTTATATCCATTACCCTTTTATTCACTCTACCTACCAGGAGCAACCCACCCACATTATTCCCATCTCACCCGCTCATTTTCTGCAATCTTTTTCTGCAGGCCAGTCTAGGAGTATTTAGAAGGGATCGGTTTTTCGAAACAATATTTCAGTTATCAGGAGCGCCTGCAGGACTTCAATTGAGGGTATGCACATAGGGGAAAATGTTTTTTAAAAAACAGCACTAAAATGTAAAAAAAAATCTCATGTGCTCATGTTAAAAACTCAGAGAGAAGTAACTTTAGACCGTATGCGTCAAAGGGAAATGCAGTGTGCTGCCATCTTTAGAAACTGGTCTTTGAACGTTCGTTTTTGCTGTAGCTTATGGAAGTTTGTTTCTGAAAAAATACAATAAAATAAAATAACATACAAGAAAATTGCAACTTGCATTTATACATTGTCATGTCTCAGTTTTTTACTTTTTTTCTTGCAGTTGTGAGTTTACTTCTTGTACCAGAATCGTGAGATATACACTGGCAGTTACTCTGAGAGTTTGTAATGTTATATATTCCAATTCTGAGAAAAAGAGTTTATATCTTGCAGTTTTGACTTTATGGCTCAGAACTGCGAGTTTATCTACTGTGTTGGAAACTGGCTTCCTCAATACAATCACTGTTACAAAGTATTTAGCAGGTGAAATAGATTTATTTATTGTAGAGCTGACCAAAGCTATCATGTACAATGAAATGTTAAAAGTGTATGCTATAATAAATATCAATAGACCAGATTTGAAAACAATCGGTTCATTTAATAGTTCATACACGTTACCTTTACGCTGTAGAAATACTAACAGAGGAGAGAAGAAAAGGGGCGGACCTACATAATGTCTGTAAGACTTGAGAGTCTTCAGACCAAACAATCATTAAGTTGAGCGATAGGCCTATATATCGAACAATATACTGTATTATGCACATCTCGCCCAGTCCTAAGTCTACGGTTTTTGGGGGATTGTTGAGAGTGTAATCATGATCCATCAAAATGCACAATAAATGACTACCACTTTCGCATTTGTCCATGTGTGTTGACGTAGTATTCGTAGGCAGAAACCGAGGATAGCTCGGATATTGCTTCAGTGATGGCAAGGATGGTTCATTATTTAAATCTGGAATGTCTTTGAATTTACAAATTCTACAGAACTTATGAGATAAGGTAAGTACACAACTGCATGAAATATATAACACAGTGCAAGTGAACAAAAAACAAAAATTTTATATTTTACACTTTATGTTTAGTGTCCCTATTGCCTGCGTACTTCCATAGTAACTAGATGTGTGTCTAGTATGTAACCACAGTGTAAGTACACATCGCGACATAGTATCTTCATCTGTAATATTTCTGTAACTACACACATGTAGTTGTGTGTTCCTGAGGAGTTACCATGTATACACACTGGTATTACAGAGCAACTCCACCCACTGTACATATCCCTAAACCTACCCAACTACACCCCCGGATCACCCCCCTGCTCCAGTTACTCTTATACATGCTGCTGTTACTAAATGTAGCTATGCAATTCCTGTTACATGACTACTAGTGAAATGAAAAAAAGTGTTGGTTACACATTTGTACTTACACACAACATTCACTCTCATTCAACATGAGAGTTGTTACATGTGTGTAGCAATATTACAGCTGTAGATACTATGTAGCGGTGTGTACTTACACTGTGGTTACATACTACATACACATCTAGTTACTATGAAAGTACACTGGTATTAGGGACACTTAATATAAAGTGGGACCCATTTGACAATATCCATTCAGTGCAGTGATTTATTAGACATCTTAGCTTAGACACAGAAAATTGGCTATGTGGTTGCTTTCGAATGGGTTTCTTATCAATGATCCGTGGGTCTCTCTGAACCTTGTACCTTTAAATAATTAGCTTTCCAAACTCTGCTTACAGGGTCACACCTTTGAATAAAGTTATGGGCATTGAACACACTGTTTTCATTACATGGATTTTTCGAGTAATTTTCTGGTAAGCTTTATGCACGGGATGAATACTGTTCCGAGGGAAGGGCCTCTGGCACTGCAGCTGCCATATCCCATGAGCACCACCGCCTCTGCAAAACAAAACGACGTGTCTTATGGTTTCACATCAAACACACTCAGAATAAACACATCCAGCTTTTTATTTTTTTTTCTTCACCACAGTGAATACACAGAAGTTTTCCTTGTACTGATGTGAAGTGTTTTTTTTTTTGTGCAGTCTCGCATCTATTCTCATCTCAGATCTCTGAGGGTTCACGGGTGGGCACACCAGGGAATAATGGATTTGATCATTAAGGAAAATGATTGCATATCATGCACAGTCATTTCAAATATACGGAGAAGTGCTGTATTGTACAATTCAAGACACTTTGAAGGTTAACAATCCCTCTCTTATCTCGTTATGAATCCAAGCTCCTGATTTTCCCTCAGTCACAGAGTAATTAATTTAGCTCATCTGAATGTTTTGTAACCGTATGGCTAATGTGTTTCCCTCTGACTGCTGTGTTGATGTTTATTAGCTTTTATCAGTCAATGACGAACTCCATTCACCCAGCACATCCATCACAAAGGTTCACATCTGCAACGCTTACCCCCAATCCAATATAATTGTACCCTGTGGCTGTATATAGTCCCCTTATGAGCAGTGGAGTTAATAATCAAACCAGATATATGGAACCTTCTGCTTATTGTGGTCATTGAGTTGTTCAGCTGACCTTTCACCTCGGCTTGTGATTGCCAGAAGAGAAATCCTAAAGAGCAGAAAATTGACCACCTGTAGAAAAATTAATGAGAGCAATCATAACGCTCATCACGCTAGCAGTAGGATTGGAAGTCCCACCTGTCAGTTAAAAGAGATAATTGCCTTAATGATATAATTTGTTCTCTACCTTGGTGATTGCCCAGTGTTTGACACTAGCACTTTAGCTGAAACTGAGGCTATTAGTTTACAGCAGGGTTAACCATCTCTAACCCTTTTTAGCTTAGGAGTTCTCAATGCTGGTACTGGATGTCCACTTACATGTAGAGTTTAGGTGCTTTAATGCCATGTTTTAATTATTGTAATTACAAGGTCACGACTTGTAAAATAGTTCACATTCTTGTAAAACTTTGCAGCTACTAACTGTAAACTGGGAGCTACAAGTTACAACCTATAACGTGTAACCACTGTGCCACCTGCCCGCTGTAGATTCATATTGGGATTGATAGTGTTGCCATAGCGATGCATAATTCCGAGTCAGAGGATGTGAACAGCTCCGATTAGAATGTCACGTGTTGTCATCTGATAATTAAGGTAATTACGACATGGCGTGAATGCAACATTTAGCTCAAACCTTGATAAATCTCACCTGCCTGTAACTTTACAGCAGTTCTGCAGGCCTTTATTAGCTTGATCATGTGTTTTTAATTAGGGTTGGAGCTGAACTCTCTGTAAAAGTGAATGTTGAGGGAAAAAATTGAGAAAAAATTAGAACCTCTGGTTTGGCTTAAAAAATTTACTGTTAACTGCTTTTGCTGCATCCATTGCATTCCCATTGTTTTCTTGCATCTTCAACCCATGTTCCAGTACTTTTTCATTAATACATCTTTCAGGTTATGAGCAAAACAGAACATACAATGTTCATACAACATACAAATCTTAGGTTATGTATGTATCCTCGGTTTCCTTTGTGAGGAATGAGATGCTGCATCATTAGCTAATGCTATGGAAACCCAGCATATTGATGTTTGAGCAGAAACACTTTGGAAATTTGGAATACAATGCACAAAACCCTTTGTGGTGATTTGCAATGTGATTGTGAACATAAGTTTACATCATTTGAATATGTAAAGGGTCTACACTATTTGTGTACAATATCAACAAAACATTGTGTTTTTGTAAAATAAAGGAATTAAACAGGTTGTGCTTTCAGACGTCATGGTCTCTGCAAATTTCTGTCACTAATCTGAACTCAAACTCTAGAAATACTTGACAGAAATACAGTATATCTATCGAAAGATTGAAGTGTCTAGTTTTAAATGAAGTAAGTCCAAAACAAATACTACAGACAACTACAGAAATTAAGAAATTCACAACTGTCAGGGCATGTAAACCAAACCATCCAAACCCCCAAGAACCCAGAAGGTTAATAGTAACAAATGTAGGTATACTATGTACAACTTGTTGCCACACAAAAATCCTCAGAAGACTTACCTTTAGATGATCCTTTTTGATCCCAAAGAAAAACCATACACAGTTTGTATTATTATACAGCAGGGGCGCTATTACACATCTTCTGAAGAGTACATCATCTCCAGACTAAAACACAGTCAAAGAAACAGTAGAAACAAGCATTAGCATATGCATGCAAATGCATACATAAAATAAATCAGCAAATATTAAATGTAGTTATCAGGGATGCAAACAGAGGTATGGTCAAAAAGGAGTGAGATTATCGAAGCCCGTGCCCCCGCAGCAAATATCATAT
>JAUMHR010000081.1:10712174-10723664 GCA_032361145.1 Enteromius fasciolatus
TAACTAAGTTACTTTTGAAAGGAGTAATCAGTAGTCAGTAATCCAATTACTATTTCAAAGTAACTGTGGCAACACTGCTTTTGACACCTTGTGTTTTGACCTTGTGTAATGTATGTATTAATATAAGGATAAATATAAATGCAGTACTAAAACTGACAAAGAACAACTTTTATTGCATTTTTGTTATTGTATTATGTGTGTATAATTGCACATTGCAACTGAACTGTGCTATAATGAACATTTTGCTAAATTATG
This sequence comes from Enteromius fasciolatus, assembly GCA_032361145.1. NCBI lineage: Eukaryota > Metazoa > Chordata > Actinopteri > Cypriniformes > Cyprinidae > Enteromius > Enteromius fasciolatus. The sequence goes on from JAUMHR010000081.1 coordinate 10,712,430, forward strand.
TACGCAAGTTTAGCTTCACTTCTTAGCCATACATTCAGAAAATCCTACAAAAGATTGAGTATCTTAACAAATCGTATGTATTCAGCACCGAATGCTATCTATATAGCTGTTCTGTATGTGTCAGGCTTTTCAGAAGTAATGATTAATGGATCCCTTATTTCAGCGAAATGAAGAAAGAACCCGTAATCCCAATTGTTTACTGCAATGATCATTTTTTCCATTGTTGGAAAATAACAAATCATGAAGAAAAAGAGAAAACAAGAACAACAAAAAAACAAATATACCCTCCTGCGTTTTTTGCAGCTCTAGACCTCAGCTCCATTTCCTAGCCTCCTGGTCACGCATATGCTGTTCTGCATATGATGTCTGATGTACTCCAAATGATTAATGGGCAACAGCGGTGGTGGTTGATGTTCATTTATCAATCAGTATGCCAACAAAACCCTCCCCATCATTGGTATGACACTACATTCTCCCTCCTCCAAACTACTTCTGCCTGTCATGTTTTTTTAGCCAGAGGAGAGGCAGGTACTGCTTTGAAGTGCTTCGTATTGCCTTAAGAACATAGGCAGTCCACGCTGGAACCCACTTCCAGCTCCCAACATGCAAATGAGTTCTTAAGGGAACCGAGGTCGCCTGCAGGCTCATTATTTGTTGTCAGCTGGCTGCACCTGTTCGGCCCGTGTGTGGCTCTTGTCTTATTGTTATCCGGTTATCAGTTCTTTCCTCTTCAGATGCAATGCCAGAGATGACAGTGCTGTGTGTGCTGCCTGATCCCGGGACCTGTCGGTGTGAATAGGGGCAGGGGGCATTTAAGAGCAAACCGCCTCCATGCTGCTACTCTGACAGAGGTGTTGGCTGTGCCAAAATGGTGACTTAGCACTAATGCCAGGTTGAGTTACAGTAGCAGGTGTTTTCTTTTAGTTTTTTTTGTACAGTGACGGGTTACCTGTATAAACTGAGGTTGAGGTTTTGGGTTTATTTGACCTTGATGGGATGTGTTGCTTAGGGGTGATTTCTAAGACATTTCTCTTGTATTCAAAATCTGCCAGACTGAATGAGACAATGCAGGGATTTCAAAATGGAAAAAAAGCGGCACTGTTTTTAATCGATTCGTCACGCTGTCTCAAAACAGATGTAGTGCTAGTGTACACATTGGTACATAGTATCTACGGCTCTAATGTTTTTGCAGCCCGGTCTCACGTTTTTTTTTCATGGTACTGACACGATTCTTACTCGACTTTGGTGAATCCAGCACGAAAAGATGCATCCAATGGAATCGTAGTATTACATTCGTGCTGGAGTAACGAAAATAATGAAATATTCCTGACACGAATTAATAGATTTTAGGCTAATTTCGTGATATTGTCACGACCCGCCGTGAGACTGGGTTGTGTTTTTGTAACTACACATATACAACAATCCACTGAAGGATATGTGTAAATACAAACCTATTCTTAACACTTTTGTGTAACAAAATGTGTAACACTTTATATTAAGTAGACGTGTGATTACTCTGATGTCGCACAGCAGCGGCCAGTAAGTTAGGCTTTACATATAAATTATGGTTGGTGTCCAGATTGTTACACTTTATATTAATTGGACAGTTCCTGAGGAATTACTATGGACGTACACTGCTATTACAGTGGTGCACCATCTCCAGATCCAACTCCTCCCACTTTACATACCCCTAAATCCGTCTCCACCCCTGGATCAAATTGTTCCAATTACTCTTACACATACTGTTGTTACAAATGTAGTTATATATGTCCTGTTACACAATAGCACTTACACATGCTATTCTTGAGGGTTGTGTAATTACTAAAATAATAGAGCTGTAGATACTATGTACCGGTGTGGTTACGTACTACACACATCTAGTTACGATTTAAGCAACAGGTATTAGGACCACTTAAGGACCAAAAAAAGGAGGAAAGGAGATTATCTTAAAATCCTACTGTGAGACTCAGTGAGACTGTTAACCAGCTAAAGCAAGAACAGCATTTATACAGTAGATTGCTTTATGCGCTCATGTAGCATAATAAGTGACAGCACTATAGTGACCAGTTTGACCTCTGTTGGTGAAATTCAACTGGCTACATCACCGCATTTCTAATGCCAGCTTCAAATATTAACACACCTGCTGGGAAATCCAAGAAAGGATCACTGTTAATAACCCCGAAATATGCTGTTTAATAACCCAATTTACCCAAGATATTAAGAGCAAAAATAAAACAACACCATAAATCATTTATTCATGATGGCCTGCAAATGCTTACTGCAATCTACAGAGTCATTAGTACATACACTCTTACATTATCTCTAAATGTGTTGTTATTATGCGAACTACTTTTTAACTGTTGCAAAATCCATTAAATCTGTGTGGATTCCAACCCTGTGATGCTTTATCCTTGACATTTAGGGCTGTTAAGAGTGAAAGATTTGATGTAATGACCAGCATATAAGCTGGGCCTTGTTAACTATGAATGTGGAGGAAGACGTGATGTTAAGGATAGCAATATAGTCTCATTACCGACCATGGATATGTTATTTCTGGCTCTTGAAAAAGGCAGGCATCCTATAGCTTTTATTACTCACATAACATCCCTACTAATGATGCAGAATTAGCTGTAATGGAGGCTCATTAATAATAATATAAAATAACTGAATAAATAAATTGATGCAGATCTGACTTATGCATAAAGTAGTATGTTATTGTAGCACTGTTTCTGAGTTCAGACTGTCCTATGGTTGTTATGGTATACAGTGGGTACGCAAAGTATTCACACTCCCTTAAATTTTTCAATCTTCGTTATATTGCAGCCATTTGCTAAAATCATTTAAGTTCTTTCCCCCCTCATTTATGCACCCCGTATTGACAGAAAAACACAGAACTGTTGACATTTTTGCAGATTCATTAAAAAAGAAAAGCTGAAATATCACATGGTCATAAGTATTCAGACCCTTTGCTCTGTATTTAGTAGAAGCACCCTTTTGATGGAATAGAGCCATGAGTCTTTTTGAGAAAGCCCAACACGTTTTTCACACCTGGATTTGGGGATCTTCTGCCATTCCTCTTTGCAGATCCTCTCCAGTTCTGTCAGGTTGTATGGTAAACGATGGCGGACAGCCATTCTTCGGTCTCTCCAGAGATGTCAGGGCTCTGGCTGGGCCATTCAAGACCAGTCACGGAGTTGTTGTGAAGCCACTGCTTCGTTATTTTAGCTGTATGTCCATTCTGAGGTCATAAACACTGGAGAAGGTTTCGGTCCAGGATATCTCTGTACTTGGCCGCATTCATCTTTCCCTGGATTACAAACAGTCGTCCTGTCCCTGCAGCTGAAAAACACCCCCACAGTATGATGCTGCCGCCACACGCTTCACTGTTGGGACTGTATTGGACAGGTGAGGAGCAGTGCCTGGTTTTCTCCACACATACCGCTTAGAATTAAGGCCAAAAAGTTCTATCTTTGTGAGAATCCATTTTCTCACCATCTTGGAGTCCTTCAGGTGCTTTTTTTGCATCTCTGGAGCTCAGTCGCAGTTATCTTTGGGTTCTTCTTTACCTCTCTCACCAAGGCTCTTCTCCCCGATAGCTCAGTTTGGCCTAAGGATTTCAGGATTATGGAGGCCACTGTGCTCTTAGGAGACTCAAAAGCCAAGGTAATTGTAAAATTATAACAGCAGTAGACTATCATTAACAGTAACTGTTTTGTAAAAACACAAAATATAAGCTTTCAGTTTTGTTTTGTTTTGTTTGGCTACTTCCACATTGCTTGCCATATAATACTGAATGCTAACTTTCTTTAATGTGAAACACTAGCACAGGGAACCTTCTGGGATCAAATTAAGCTGCAAGGTTTTGTTTATCGGGTTCATAAAAAATGAACAAACAAACAAAACATTTCAGACCTTTACCCCATTTAATAAACAAGTTTTGAGATTTGAAATCACTGTGAATTTGTTTTAATTCAACTGTTTTAAATCTTTTTGAAACAATGTAATAAGGACGCTGACACTAACACAGTATTGTTGATTATGTTATTAAAACAGCAGCCTTCAGAATTTCCCATTTAGATGAACTGCTTTTAAATTATTCAATATCCACCATGCAAGCAATGCTCCTGAGGCCATGTGTATTTAATGGTCTTCAATTAGCCAGGCACACAGCAGACTATTGTGTGTGTGTGTGTGTGTGTGTGTGAGTGTGAGTCTTCGGAGGACAGTGACAGACAGGCAAACTAACAGCACAAAATTACTGACACAGCTTGGCATGTACTTTAAGTTGGTCAAGGTCTTTTGACCTTTCGCTGATGCTTTGACAGTTCTCAGCAGCTACACATAACTTTCTTTTGACTGCTTGATCTTCCCGGTCTTGTGAATAGCTGCATCAGCCAGTTATAGGCATAGGAACGTTTTTCACTGACTTTGTCAGTGGTGTCACAAAGCGTGGCATCAATAGGATTGTGGATTTCTTTAGAAGAGAGCCATGATGACAGAAAGTAAGTCTGCAGTTTATAAGGAAAGTCCACACAAAAATGAAGAAAAAATAACATATTGTTCTGATTTACTTGAACTTATGTTGTTCCAAACCCTGCATGGATTGTTTTCGGTCTTCTGATGAATTGTTTAGAAAAATGTCCTGACTTTCTGTTTCTCAGCCTGAGATGATACTCCGGGATAAATATAGCGAATTGTATGTACAGGTTCATTTTTGGATGTTGGCAGAAATGTAGATATGTAGATTGTTAATTGTTAATACACACAGACACACACAAATATATATATATATATATATATATATACGTATGTATATGTATATATATCACAAACACACACACACAGATATATATATATATATATATATATAATTTTTAGAAAAAAAATATTATGTGTGGTTATTAAGTTGCTCCCTGGTCAAAAAAAAGAAAAATTATGTTTATATATTAAATGCATTTATTTAAAATATAAATTATATGAATATAAATATAGACATGTATTTAAATGTAAATATTTCCAAAACATTTAATGTATTAATACAGAACAATCACATATCATAAGAAAAATATAATCAACTTTAATCTAAATTATTTAATAAAAAACACAGACCCAAAGTACTGTAATTGACTATGTGTTAAACTGGAAGTGTTCCCTGGCCATATACAAAAATTTGCTGCGATGCGCAAAATAACTTAAAACATTTTCACTCTCTGGAAGAGCTCGTCTCTCATTCAAATGTATACATCACCCGAAACAAGGTGTGTAGCAACCAGGAACAAAGCGGGCAAATGGGAAACTTCTGTCATAACACCATTATGCACCTGTCCACAACCCACTGCACTGTGGAGAAAGTACTCTTCGTAGTAATCGAATTGTGACACAGCAATTCCTGATCAAATACACCCGATTCATTTTAGCAGATCTTGTAGGAGACCTGTGTCAGGACCTGAAATGTATGGGTCAGTTAAGGGAGTCATTCATAATATACGTGCCGATATGCCACCAGCAACAGGGGCGGGAATAATGGAATAGACAGTAGAGTATCTTACTGAGCTCTTTCTGCATGCCTGTGCTGTAGATGGAATATAATGTGTAAAGGTGCTACAGCTTTCAGGAACGAAAGCCAGATCAATAGGGGAGATGAAGGACTTATTTGCCATGCTGCCCTTGTGCTTCTACTGTTCTACTGTGTATGTCTGGCAGCAGACTAGAAAATCAAGGGTAGCACTGCTGCAAAGCCTACAAGCACCTTGGAACTTAATGTCTTTTCACCTTTTAATTTAAGATAAGCCACAGCAGCGGGCCAACGTGGGATGCCGGCGTGGGCAATATCTCATTTCTCCTCGTTGTTGATCGTGGATCAGTCAAAGGTGCTGAGACTTCAATTCAGCTCTTTCTTTCTTCTTGAAACAAAGTATGCAAGGTTGTGTATGAGCGTGAGAGAGTTTTATTAATCCTTTGAAATGTATTCAGCATATACACAGAAGTTGCCACTAGGAACATAGCAAAAATGGCTTTGCAAATACTAGCAGAAAAAAAAATAATAGCCCGTCCTACTCTGAATGCAATTGCCGACTGCAGATTACTTTTGTTAAAGAAATTACTTTGTGTTTGTTGAGTTCAAGTGCTGCTTTGCAAAGGGATTGCATTTCTGTTTTGGCTCTTTGCAATTAGATTGAAGTCCACTCCTAATTCTCCGTGCACTTAGTGGAACCCTAATGCAGCTTGCATATAAATGTACATATTAATCTCCCTCTCAAAATTTTACAAGTGAAAATGCTTTCAAGCCTCCTATCAGAGGCATGTTTGCCCCTAGTAGCTGTAGATACAGATACATATCCATAACAATTTTGCAGAAGTTAACAGAGAAAATGTGACCGCAGGCTGCCATTTGGCAGGCTATCAGAGCAAAGCATCTCCAGACAGTTTAATCAAATTCTTGCAGCACTGCTCTGAACGGTAGGTTCCAGCAAACACTTGTCACAAACAGGTTGCATTCTCATACACTGACAAGTCTAGGGATGTATCTGATACAGTTTCATACATTCTCACACACTCAGACCATTCTGAAATGGCACAAAATATATACTACTTTTTTTTTTCGAACAAACAAATAAATACATATTGGCGATTAGTTATAGTGTCTATGACCATGTATAATGGTTCTTTTTTTAAATCACGGATGGGGGGTATGGATGTTTTTTATGTTTGATGTACGACACAATATAAAATTACATTATCTATTATAAAAATAACCCTCAAAACTTTTATTAAACAATCATTTTAAATTCACAGTGCCTTCTCATGCTATAAATACCTTAGGATGTTTCAGGAATGTTTTAGCAATTCAAAAGGTATTTCTGAATTTGAATTAAGGTACCAAACAAGCATAATTTTTACTTAGAAAAAACAAGTTTGTCAGACTTGCTTGAATGTGCCAATGCTGAAGGTTTTTATAGGACTTTTTATAGGCAGACAAATTCTCAATATAAGATGACTCCCCCTTTTTCGAAACAGACTTTTTGAAGGGCATGTTTTCTCCTAATTATTTCTAAAATAAATCAAAGCTCAAAATATTTCCTATCTAGTGTCATTTATTTGTACTTATTTTGGTAATTAAATAATTTACCAACATAACTATGACATTGCATGCTTGTACTGTCTTGTGAGCTTTGTTTGTAGACTTTATGCACCACGAAAACAAGTACACTGCCATCTCTAAGAATCGGTCTCTGAACGTCTTTTGTGGTAGCTCTATAGCAGGGATGGACACCACTGTCCTGCCGAGTTTAGCTCTAACCCCAATCAGTTTTCCATCCGTGCTCTATACTGTAGCATCACTGGTAGCAAATTGGATTTACAGTACATATAGTAGATTTAACTAAAGTTACCATGAGTATTGTAATTTTTCGAGGCAGTGTGTCATAACAAATGTCAGTTGACTAGGCTTTTTGAACGGTTCGTTCATTTTGTACGACTCTGTGTTTGCTGTAAACATACAAATGCAAAAATAAAGACAAAGAGTGAATGACCGAAAAAGGGCGGAGCTACATACAGTCTTTATTGAAGTGATGTACAGCATGCTGCCACATTAGAATATACAATTGTAGTGAATGCAGCAAGCACATTATAACAACTGATATGACAGAAAAGTTCATTATTTTGAGAGGAAAAAGCCTTATTTCATACCAAATTGTATTACAGACATCTGACTGCAAATACCAAATCAGAATAGCATGTTTTTCTCTGGAACATTTGACAGAAGAACGTTTGACTTTGTCTTTCGTACATGTCTTTCAAAAGAAAAGTCGCACAAAAGAAAGAAAAAAAAAAATGGCAACATTAGTTCGCTGTGGCAGCACGGTCAAGACTGTTTAACAAAGACTGTCTGTTCTTCATCCTATGAAGTTGAGCAGCACCACCTCCTGGACTGGTGTAGATGGAGAGGAGCTTATAAATGAGCATACAGTAATACAATTGGTTGAATTCTTTGTCATAAACATCAGCAGTTCACATTACTAAAAGCGGAGGTAGAGCCAAGGCAAACTATAAATAAACCCAAATGACATTGTGTGCATTATGTTACAAAAAAATGGAGTAGTGGAAACATCTGGATTCTCCTGCCTAGCTGGTCCTGGCAGGTCGACCGGGGATTTTAATGGTTTTAACATTCTGCTCTTATTGTGGGCTTGTGTTTATAACACTGTTGTGACAGCCTTTAAGAGCACACAATCTTCCAGAACCTCCACGATGACAATTACTAAACAGTAAGTTTGAAACATCCTACAGGAAGTCGCTTTCCACTATGGAGCCCCTACATTTGCTTACCGTGTGCCCACGTGATGCACAGGTGGAATGTATCCATCTACAAATCAACAGGGGGGGAAGTAGAGAGTAAATATACAAAGGGAAAAACAGCTCACTAAAATATCAGAACTTGTACTGAGTCTATAAAAATGTCATTCCTACGCACACAAATGTTCCCATCAGTGGCTGGCAGCTGAGTAGCACCTTTCATATTTGACTTTCAGAAATGGCACATGTGGCAGAGCTTGTATTCTTATGAAGTTCTCCACTTTTCTAATTTGCTCGTTCTCACCCTCCTTTCCCTTTTCTTTCTGCAGGCGTTCAGAACTCAGTGATATGGCTGGCGTTCTCCGCAAGCTCGCAGCATGCATCCCCTGCGTGTGGATCTTCCTCATGCTTCTCGACCCCAGCTTGCAAACCGGGTAGGATGACTCATCAACCCTCCCCATCTAGTCAAACTCTACCTTTTCTCTTTTCCCCATGTTGCAGGCTCCAGGGATGCATTGCAGCTAATACATTCATTAATAAGGTTGTATTACCGTGCAGGGGGTTTTAGGATCTGCAAAATGTCATTGCAGCAACTGTAAATCGCTCGCACAAACTGTCATGAATTGGATTTTGAGTGGTGGAGCGGGCTTGGTTACATGTGTGACTCAATAAACCTAGAAAGAAACTCACCCTGGAAGAACCTGAGGGATTCTGCGACGAGTTTAGCCTAGATTGCGTTGCAGTGATTTCAGTTGGTTTTCACTGCTCATTAGCCCACTCGAACGTATCAGAGTTGTGAACGTACTTACAGATGAAATTATGAGTTGGCTATTGGTCTTATGAACTATTGGTTTTCTGAAAAAATCTAAACACAGCATTAAATCATAAAATAGGATCCCTGTCATGACACACGTCTTTCCTGAACCATCCCAAGTGTGTCTCAAGCTTGTATCCATAAAGGCCTCAAGCAGATCCAAAGAATGATGGTGTGGTGTCATTTCAAACTAAATTTGGGCAAAGCAAAGTTCATTCAGAGTTGGCCAAATGAGGTTTTTTGTTCAGCCCGATGGGTTGAGACACAGGGACAGAGAAATAGGCCTTTTGTGTACAATCTTTCAGTTCAGCTCAGGTCATTCATACAATTTCAAATGAATCGGCAACTTATAAAATATGTACGATTTAGAAGAAATCGTATGAATTCGTACAAGTCAGGTGGTACGAATTTGTATGAAATAGCCACCTCGTAAAATATGTACGAATTGCCGTGAGATCAGGTTGGTGTAACGGAACATCCGATTCATTTGCAGGACTTTATTCGTCAACGACAACAGGCAGAAGGTATAATCCACAGCGAACAGATATGTCAGAGAGAATCCAGTAGAATGGTCGTAAAACAGGCACAAGTCAGATACGCAGCCAGCAATAATCAAACATGGGGGAAACAGTCCAGGGTCATACACTGAATATCAAACACTGAAGGAACGCTCAGGAATATCACCATGGGGGCTGATAAGACTTCACAGATAGTAGCGCTCAGTCCGTGCCTTATAAAGGCTAGATAACAATGAACACCTGTGGTGAATCAGCCGGGGTGCGTGGGGCACATGGGTCCGGGTGGAAGCTAATATCCCAGCTGCTGCCATTCAGAGAAAGCCACAGTTAGCGACAGTTAGCTATCCACATTCAGAAACAGATGAGTATTTTTTTTCTTTAAAAAAATGCAAGAATGACATACAAACAACATCCCATTAAAGAGCAATAAAATCTGTGTTCAAAAAGTGTTGATGATAACAGTACATTGGGCAGTAATTCAAAACCATACAAACGGCACTATGAAAAAACACTAAAATTAATACTCATTCCGAGTATTTCCTCAGCAGTAACATAAGCAGCCTTGGGCAGATTCTCAGTTAAATTTATTTGTTTAACCTTAAATGATACCCTACTATATATTGTAAGCGTTGTCGGTGTTGCCACCGTCACAAGATAATTAATGAGCAATCTTCCTGCGACATTGGAGAAATACTTGGAACATACAGTGTTTTCATTTTATTTTTAGTGTTATAGTTTTGTCATTGCACAATGTTTACACCTACTATTCATCTCCAAATTCTATCTACATAATAATGCTATTCAATGCGCTCAAAACCAGAGGATATGTCACGTTTGAAATGAAAAATATGACTATATTTAAACAACTCCAGTTTGATCTTATATGTGACGATCGCAGCCTAACGGAAAGTAAAGTAATCTAATATGAAATATTATGTATAGTAATATGAACTAATCTTTCATTTTATTGCTCTATAATATGAAATGCTTGTATGGAATGTAAAAGGCCTGTGTGAAAAAGAGTGTGAAAAAGGCCTATTGTAGCCCTCAGACTGAGGGATATGATTGGACTTGCCTGTATTTGGGTAAGGTACTGGTACTTTAAAGTGTGTTTACATAATGGATGTTTGAAAACATTGGTCCGTGCAATTTTCCTTTAGTAAGTAATGTTGTTCAGTACCGTGGCATCTGCAAAGACAGGTTTGTTTAATCCTGACAAATATGTGTGCCATTTCACATGTGGCTGAAGATATTTTGTTATGTCATCACCCTCTTTCGTTACTTCAGCACCCCTTCTTAAGTGCTGTGTTTGCGTTCCCAGTAAAAACATGAACACCCTGCTGAGCTACTTTACAGTTGTAATTTCAGTTGTAATATTGTATTTATAATATAACGTTGTGACACTGACAATATTTTTATTGTTTATTATGTAAGCTGCTTCAACCCAGGAATCTTAGGAATTAGATTTAGCCATGACTGGACCTTTAGGACGTTTAAGAATTTTTAGAAACATGTCTTACAAAAATGCATCATCTGTGACCAAACAATGGCAATAATGTATTTTAAGATATCTCAGTGCAAGCTTTTCCCAGTTTAGACAGCTCTTAA
>JAUMHR010000081.1:10745994-10757088 GCA_032361145.1 Enteromius fasciolatus
GGTCAGCAGAGCTTGTGAAGATTTAAAGGGGAAGTACACAGAACAGAGTGATTTCTAAAGAGCTGTTTTTGACAGGGGGAAATTGTTTTTTTTACATTATCTTTTTTAAAACAAACTATATAACAAACCTTCCATTAAGACCCTAAAGAATCATATTAGCTTGTGGAAAATTGGCTTTGTATGACTCGGTAGCTCGGTAGCTCACGCGATACAGTGTTGGTAACAGTGTGAGATAAAGCGTTCCAAAATGACAAGTTAAAATGACAAGGTTGTATAAGCGAATGCATTGTTTTTAATCGCTTTTGTGTTCATGAACTTATCGGGTAGGTTTAGGTTTGAGTTTGGTGTAGGGTATGTTATTTTCCAACATGACAGAGTGACTCTCCCTGGAGGTTTGAATTCTAAACCATGCTACAGTAACACACTGTATCCATGTTTTAGCACCACTCACTGGTATTTTCAATGAGCATAGGTAAATTTACAAACACTTAACAGTCAGCATTTTTTGACGTTATTGACACTATCGAGTGTGAATAAAACTTAAACTGAATTGCGCTGAACAATGGCACTACTGTCTTCTGTAGAACTGCTTTACAGCTGAAACTGAAGTTGTTTCATAATTGATGAACTTTGAAACACTGACACTGCTATTGAACTGAATTGAGCTGAATAATGACATGATTGGCTTGTTAGAGCCGTTTTACAGCCGAATTTGAATTTGTCTCATGAAGTTTGCATTACTGCTTTGAAATAAAGATGACTTGACTTTTGCCAGTATCTTCTGCTACGGAAGTGCTGCCACCACACTGACTCCCTTGACAGAATAAGTCTCCAAAAAGCCAGTACAACCTCTATCTCCCCATAATCTTGGGGATCCTCATGGGCATCTTTTGGGGAGCAGAGACAGCTAGTGCCCTCTCGTCTTCAGCAAGGTCAGTCTACCACATCATAAGTAGTTGTGTTGTATTGAGGGTACAGTTTATGTGACGATTGGTAACATTGTTTGCTGGAATTGTGAAATTCCTTCATGCATACAGAGAATACATAAACATTAATCTCAGACTGTTGTTGTGCCATCACAAGAGTTATTTTCATTGTTCTGAAAATAACCGTCCATAATAAGTGATCTGCTGTCTCTATGTGACGTCTCATCAACCCCCCATGATTCCAAGCCATTGGGTTTGCATATGGGAACATCAGTGCTGAGTCTAACAACATCACAAGTCTAAAATGAAAGATTCACAGAAACTGATGGAATATGCAGGCTTTGCAGCAAGATTACTGTATGTAGGGAGAATGATCAGTCAGGTAGCAGAAGATAGCAGTGGTAAAAGATGCCTCCAGGAAAAAAAAAAGTATAAAGTCAAAGCTTTTGGCTGCTCTGTGACTGCGGTCACGGTCACTGGTCTTTGTGGTGGCCTGGCAATGTCACATTATTCCTTGAGGAAGGGGGAAGAGTTATGTTACTAATGACTTACATTGTGCAGTATTGACCATTCATTTACTATCTAATCCATACTGCACTCAAAACTGGCCAGAAAAGGCAAGCTCTGGTTTGATCGGACTTATTCTGTTCATTCTCCGGGAGTTAGAGTATACAAGCTTTCATCAGTCAACCAGGAAAAAAGTTACAAAAGTGTCAGTTCCAAACAACCAGGTCATTATTTCACTGGAAGAGTGCCCTCTCCGAGAGCTTGCCAGATCATTATCCTCTTGGTAAAGTGTTCTAGCAGTATTGTGTTCTTGCCCTGCATTAGAGTGTCTAAGTTGTAGACACTAGTATATCCATGTGCTATATTAAAGGACACATGTCCAGTTTGTAGTGTTAGTCTTTCATCACAGGCCTGGGGAGTAAGCAGAGAGGAATGAGCCCATGCCGTCTGCACCTGAGGTCAAAGTACAGGTGGTTCCTATAGTCTACTACTCAGCTTGCCATCTTTTTACATTCCCACACTAACTCAGCCTAAATAAAGTGGGCCTGTATTTTTTGGTCTTTCTACATCGTACATGTCAGGTATAGTTGTAAAATTCTCATTACTTTAAGATCTCTGGGGAAACACTTCTCTGTGATATTTAAAAAATGCACTGCATCAGCATCATCAGCATCTTCTGATGCACAATATATCGTTCCTTTGACATTGGCATTATTACCAAAATTACATTTGGGCTTCTTTTTTTTTACCCTGAGCCTGCATTTTTGGAAACGTCTCAGCCTCTTTAGAGTTCATATTTTGCCCTTCCTGAAGGGATTGTCAGAGGCTTACTTCATTGTGAGCCTTTTTCTAAATTTTTTGTAAGATTAAGCTGCGTAGACTCCATATATCAGATCAAAAGCACCGCAGAATAATCATTATAGCTATGCATGAGATACACAGGTACAATGACCTAGCATCTAACTATGTTCTGACCTAGCAAAGTCATGATTACATTCACACTCTATTCTGGTTGTTTTTGTCATGTTCCTTATTTTAATTTGAAGTAGTTCAAGTCATGGTCCCCAGTTTGCATACCGAGAGCTATTTCAGCAGCTTGTGCAAATGTCAGATTTGCTTCAGATAACATTATCTGTTGTCAGGCTTTGTAGCAAATCTCTCTTATGATCCTGTTCATGCTTATCCAGATTTGTCGCAGATTCATTGTTCACATCACTTTGTAGGGATTTGGTACCAGAGTGGGTTGCAGGATTTGCACTCTTGTTTTGACTTCGCCTGCTTGGATGTGCTTCTTACATTACCTCGAGACATAATTACATATGACCGAGATTACGTTTCATCTCTTGGCAGCGCCCAGTTTATTTCTGTTTGAATGGGTGGTCTTAGACTTTATTCTATCTTGTGGATGCATTATGCTGCTGTATTTTTCATCTATTTTATTTTTGTCTTTACCTAATAATAACAATTGTGTTAAATCTTGGATAACTTGTTCATACTTTCAACTCAAGGGAAAAATCAAGGCCATTTACTTGCTAGTGCTTTATGGCTATATTGCCTGATTTCATTAAAAACTGTGAATGGATGGCTGATGTTTACTTTTTAGAATCAGATGAATTATGATTAATACAGTAGTGTGTGTGATAAAACTAATACATTTTGATTTCATCAGTATAACTAGGTAGTCCAGTTTCAGGATAAAAAAAGTAAATATGATGTGTTTTAATATACATGATTATTTTTTAATAAAGGAAAACGCAAGCGGTAGAATTATACATTACAGTACCAGCAATAGAAAAAAATTAAAACAAATATGAAGCAATATTTTCCTGTTATTTAACAGCAATAATCAGATTAAAACTGCAAGGTTTATTAATGCCTAGATATTTTGACATGCATCCTTGGAAAGGAGGACATTTTTATCAAGAAGCATTTTTGCCAGAAGATTGATATTTTTTACATTTATTGCTATTATTATTTTCTCAGTATTGATTTGGTAATGCGGTACCAGCAGTTTTGACATCCCTAGTCGATGATAAGAATCCTCATCTGATGTGCCTCTTTTTACTCACATTTGTCAAAAGTGCTATCGATCTCACTGTCTGAAACTAATAAGGAAAAAATAATGTTGAAGACATCTTGAAGTTGTGTTCTTGGAATCAAAGAGCTTGATGCGTTTGATGCATTCGTTATATCCTGACAAGCCTCTGTGTTAGTTGTCACTTTATTACCTACTCTGCTCCCGTTCCCATTTCGCAAGCATTACTGTGGTGTAATGACCGCATAAAAGGACTCTTTTGTTCTTTTTCTTTTTTTCCTCTTTCCTAATCATCCTCATCAAAAGGGACAAAAATAGCACAGTGTCCAAATTCTAAATATACTACGCCATTGAACAGATGCATGGTCTTAAAAGTTCCCGGGGCAAAAACAGCATCTATGCTTCTTCCTACAGGCCTGACATTAGTCCCATTATATCACGGCAGCCTTGACCGAGTGCCTGAGCTGTCAGTCAGGACATTACACTATTATGGAAGAAATGAGGGAAAGACATTAAGTGAAACAAGGTCAAGAAATAGCTTATGAGACCGGTAAAGAGCAGAGCACTTATGTGACGGCCTCGTCTGCAGATTACGACAGACATTTCTTTCACTTAGTAAGAGAAGCGTTTTCCTCTTTACGAGGCCATCCGTGCAGTCATTATCTCTGGGTTATTTTTGCAGTTTTCAGTATAGCAGATGTCGTCGTCTTTTCTGTTATAACCATTTTTCCTTTAACCTCCATCCTGGATCTTCTTCTCCATCATCCTTCATCTAGCCTTCATTTTTTTTTTAGCTTCTATTTTTGTTTCTGCCTAATGCTTCTTTTTCCACCTGTCTTGTGAAAGATTGCACTGCTCTGTCACATTTGTTTGCTCGTCCGCACTGTCATTGCCCATTTCTCCCTTTCTCTATCTTGGGCTTCATCTGACAAGTCGCCTGTTTTGAAATTTAGGCCAGGCTAATCTGCCCCAGGTGATGTGTCGAGCCTTGTGCAAACTGAGGATGACATGGTTGGTCGGGGGCTTGTCCTGTGGCGTGGAAAGTCCTCGTCTCATTTCAAGTGGGACTCAGGAAACTGCTGGTATCTGCCACATATTTCCTAACTGACTCGGCTCTCACGTTTTTTTCAGGGAAAAAAGTTGGCTTTCACTCACAACCTTTTCTGACCCTTTATAGACAGCAAGGGTACTACCGTGATCAAGGCACTCAGATGCAGTGCAGACATCGGTAAAACATTTCAACCATAATTTTATGAAGCAAAAATAATACATATATATATATATATATATATATATATTTTTTTTTTTTTTTGTGCACAAAGAAAACAACAAAAAAAAAGACTTTATTCACCAATTCTTCAATCTCTGCCACCATTTTGGACTTAATGTTATTATTATTTTTTTTATTTTTTATATTATTTATTTATTTTTATTATTATTTTTATTATTATTTTTTTGTTCGCTTTAATAATGTAAATCTTGAAATTATTGAGCATGTTATTCACTATTAGTGATGGAAAGTTCAGATCATTTTACCGACTCGGACCTTTGAGTCTCGTTCAGCAAAATCTTTTTTCATCTCGTTTATTTCGTTCATTTTAGCAAAATATAATTAAAAGGTTACCTGTTTCCTCTCTAACACATCTACTGCTTACACAAACGTTGATCACAATACAAACGAGACAAAACTATAATGCTATAAGAAACATAAAAGATTAATGCATTGTTTACCTGGGTCTTTAATCTATCATTCGCTCACCTCGCCTCTTATCTGAAGTTTTCGGGTTTGAGTCATTTATTCATGACTTGACAGCCCCATAAGCTTCACCTATGCAGCCTGAGCCGGAAACAGAATTGATTAGTCTGTCTCTCGAGTCTTCAGGTTTGAGTTGTTCGTTCTTTTGTCACGTGACCACTTGGCACTTACCGGCTCAGTACCCGAAACAGGTGAATCAGTAATTCCAATACCGAAACTATATGATGTTGCGCAAAAGCGCATGCGCGACTGTTCGAATCACTTCCACAGGTCGACTCGTCACATTAAAGATTAGTTCAAAAGACCAACCCATCACTACTCACTATGCAGAAAACAAACATCAAACAAAATCCCATCTTGATAGTCCAGAAGCATTCACTAAGTAATGAAGCTTATTAGATTGCCCTTATAATTCACACAACGAAAGCAAAACAAATCCCTCTATAGTTTTATTAGCTATTATTTATGGGGGATTTTACACAAGCAAAAGTGCAGGTTTCTTAAATATTACTGTGTTAGCATGAATTCAGATGAGTTTTTTTTTAAATTTTAACAGTTCAACAAACAATTTCATATTGAGTTAAATTTTTTTAGACAATGATGCTTTTTCGTTGTCAAAAATAGTCCAAATAGAATCCAAACAAAGCCAGGTAAGATTTTGAACGAATGAGTCATTGATTTATTCATAAAGAAAGCCACTTGCTTGGTTTCTAAATAAATCAGTGATTCTGAATTAATTGTTTGAATGAATGATTAATAAATCAATAATTAAAGCAGGGACTTGCTGCTACCTACTGCCAGCCACACAAACACAAACACAATTATTTTCAGTTAGGTCGTTCATCTAGATGCGAACGCTGCACCAGATCACTGAAACTAAACTAAACCCAGAAACTCCGGCTGCAGTGTTATCATGAAGATAGCCAAACTGGAGATTTTGTCTCGTGACGTCGGAGCATGAGCTGTTATCTACTGGAAACAGCTACTGGGAACTTTTTTAGGCTTTTGATTGGACAACATGGCTTCACGGTGGAGATGATATCGCCACCTGTGGGTTTGGCATGCTCTTGACAGTGCTTTGTTTTCATGTGTACAGAGATTGTTTTTGTTTTTTAAACAGAATGAGGAAAAACTCATGGCCTTGACATTATACTGGCTACTAGTTAAAGTTAAGGGGAGAGGAGTCGTCCTCCAGTGACTGCAAACTCACAGTCATGTTGCCATTCTGATATGAAACGCCCACCTTTCCCATTCAGTTTACAAAGATTGCATCAAGGCTGTTCTGTGTTGCTGAAGAAAATACTCAGAAATGCATCAACAAGGCTGCAAATTGTCCATGTGTGACATTTTTTTTTTAGTTTGTGCTCGTTCTTAACTCATTCTTAATTAAAAAAATAGGTAATATTATACTGACCCTTGTGTTTGCTGCAGATCAGATCAGCAGCATAGTGACCCCATCTGTCAGACTCCAAAAGAAGCATAAAAAAACGGTTAAATTACATTTTTAAACATTAACACGATGCTAAGTCTTTCTGTGTGTCCTGTCTGTATCCGTCACAGTGTGTCCTTGCTCAAGGGGAAGCAATAACCAAATTAGGACTCAGAGAAAGATCGGGTAGAAGTTAAGTGAGATGTACGGTCATTCTTTACAAGGTTTCAAAAACTGTGCTTGTTATATAAATGCCTAAATCAAATGCCGAGTGTATCATTTCAAAGTAACTATAATTTTACTCCTAGGTTTTTTTTTTTCAATGCATTGACATTGTCAGTGTTACGGCTGCTGTGTTAAAAGCTTCTTGGGCAGTGTCTACAAGAGTACAATTTGCATCCTTAATGGGTGGCACCCATGAGCGCTGGTATTGTGTTTCCATAGCTACAAGTCGTTATGCCGGTTTGCACAAATCCATGCTGTGTAATTGCAAGGCAATGTAAGAATCTCAGTTTCCCAAGTCTCAGCCTAGATGTTCTCTCTCAGATTAGTTTATTACCATTACCCAATGGCAGATCTCTAATGAGCTTTCATTGGGATGGGTGTGATAACGTTTTTGTTTGATTGCAATCAGGACTTTGAATTATGAGTGCTTCATGATTTAATAACACGCTCTGACTTTGCAGCGTTGGAGGCTTATGAATAAGTGTAACTTAGTCATTTTCCCTTGGTCCAGGGAAATACAATCGCACAAAACTTTTTTGACCTTGAAATACGTGCGACGTAACCACAAAAGCACTGGACTCCGGATTTAATCAGACATGTCACATAATCAATAATAATTATAAGTGGAAAGAATTTGACAGTTCTCTAAAAAAAACTGAGTTAGATGCTGTAGGTCTTACTGAAAATCAAAAAATGAAAATAACTTGCACCAGTTTCTTTGGGTCTGTTTGGCTTAACTTTAATACGTAATTGACTTTACTATGATAATAATAATCATAATAATAATTAGCAGCATTCAGTCTCCGAAAACACTGCCAATACTTGTCTTTTTGTCATGATTGGTTAGTGTTCTTAAAGCTGCTGTACTTTATGTAATTTGACTGTATACTAAAACAAACAAATACCTCAATATGTTGCAGATATTTAAGAAACATGTTAATCTCATATACTTGTTTTTTTGTTTTTTCAGAAATTTCCTATTTTTGAAAAAAATAGGTTCCATCTTGAAATGTCTATTTTTGGTTAGTAATGCAAGGTTTTGCTTTGTGATTGTGCCAACTGCCAATTTACTCAATAGTATTTTGACACACTGGGATGCCAGCTGGTAGTAAAAAACTGTGTATTGCAGCCATGGAAACCAGCAAACAAACCTGGTCGGCATCCATCAAAAAAGCTCTATGACAAGAGGAATATTAAAACACAGATACATGAACACATCAACTTACAGTGTGAGACATTTGCATATACAACTTCTGCAATTAAACATCCTGTTTCCATCCAAAATCACTTTCTGATAAATTGGCACTAGATATCAATAAGAAAAAGTAGGTTCAGCCGCTTTCTATAAAAAAAAAATCATGTATAATCAATTATTTGCAACTAAGCAGACGGAACACAATTAATGTGCAGGCATTGCTTTCAGGGGTGGGTGCTTGGTAAAAAGCCGGGTAATGGAAACAGTGATTTCAAACGCCTGCTCCTTGTTGCATTTGACAACCCTCATGAGTCGGGGAGGGGAAACGATGCTGTCCAATCTTTCACATTAATACTGCAGTACTCATTTCACCCACTAGCTGTCAATACTACAAACTGCAAACATGTTTCAGATCCTAAACAATCTCAATGCCAGTTTGCTTTGTTTTTTTCACTGGACAACAGTAATATCACTATGCTTCTCCTCTTGCTTTTGAGCTAATGCTGGTTTTGCCCTGGAACACAGTGTTGCCAAATGTATTTTGCCCAGCAGTCAAATGCTGAAAACCCACAGCGGCAATGACTGTAATGGATGAATGACAGCCAATCATGTACTGACCGGTCAGATTGCCAGCAGACCAGAGAGGGCTTTGAAAAGATGCATTAGAAGGTTAGGTAGAGTAAAACAGTGAAGACAAAATCACACAATACAGTGAGAAACAGAGATGACATTGTATAGGGACCAGACGAGCTTATTTGTCCCCATTACTCAATGGCCCATTTCTCTTTGTCTCCTCTGAATACAGAGATTTCAGATCTCTTGTTGCTTTCAGTGTGCAGATTCTCTTTATTATGGAAGGTGATTGTAACAGGCACCAGGGCTTGCTTGTCTGCAATACGTGCAGGTAATTCTTCTGAAATAATCAGCAATCAGGCTGATGAGACAGCCTGTTTGAATTTCCCTTTTCACTGTGTGGTTGCTTTCATTATCATATCTGTCCAATAATCAGAGTGATGCATGAATGTGAAGAACACACCAAAAGGCTTTAAGACAGGAAGCCGGTGGAGGGTTGAAAAACGGCTGTATTCTGCATGATTCTGTGGCATTGTTAAAGTGTCTTTCCTTTTTGACAGACATCACCTATATACAGTACTCTGCAACTAGTATTTTCACCAACAATTTATTTGATTTAGTTGATTAATTAAATCTATTTATGGCATTATTTTTGAAAGCATCCTTATTTTACAGCATTTTTACACAAGTGTCTAAAACTTTGAACAGTACTGGAGCTTTCAGGTGGGTTTTTTTCTTCATCTTGGAGACGTTGGCACAGTTCTTCTGGATTGAGTCTGTCTCAGTTTGTTCTGTTTCTTCATGTGATTCCAGACAGACTGATGATGATCAGATCAGATCTCTGTGTGGAGCACTGGCTGCTGTCAGACAATAATCTCACTGCATTATTACAATTAATGACTAAAATAATGTTTCCAACTGACACGCTACCGCAAAAGATAGAAATAACCCACTTAAAACCACTTTTTGTTGCTGAAAATACTAGTAGCCTAAGACTTTTGCGCAGTACTGTAGATATAGATATATACAGTACGCTTACTGTATATCCCTATATGCATATAGTTCTGACGCATATATAATGACTTAAGCCTGCTTAGTACCGTCCTTGATCAGAGTGAGTGTTGAGTGTTTCATAGATTAATATAGATGAATAAATTAAAAGCATTGCATTCTTATGATTGACTACACCGTTCTGTTTGACTCGGGTTGTCGGTTATAGTCTTGGAGCTTTACATCTGCCTGGGATTCAAAGAAAGGCTGCAGCCACTTTGATGAAACGCTTTTCACCAGAGCTGCTGGCGTAAGAGCTGCTCCAATCTCATGTAGCAGCAGGGAATTAGAAGGCACAGATTGTATTTCAGACCACTCTTTTGTGACATGACCATCTATAAGTAATCCACCGCAGGAGACCCAGTGCACCAGACCAGCCCCTAATGAAAAACAAAACCATTAAAGATGATCCATTTTAGAAGACGTTAAAGGAAAGGGTATAATGCAATCTCATTCATAGCTACACATTCAGATGGTACAATGTTTTATAGATGCTTCAAAGATCTGACCTCTATCTGTTTTATAATGTTACTATGCTTTTCCAGAATCTCAGATCTCAGATTTCACACCCTTTGGTTTCTCTACACTTTTTTTCCCCCCACAAATAAAATCTCCATTTGATTGCTTAAGTGGATTAAAGAGGTTGGCTGAATTGAAGTGAATTAAACAGATCATTAGATTGATCGCTTCGTTGGAAGCTGTTCCACTCAGAAAACAGTACAAAACTCTCAGCTGTCTGCCTGTTGTCTCTGGGTGGTCTCCAAGCAACAGCATGTCTGCTGCTTGCCTTTTGAGCATCTAAGCGCATTTTAGGTGAACATTTTTTTTTATTTTTCTTCCAGCACAATTTGCGCAGTAGCTTGCGTCCCGTTAGTTGGCACCACGCTTGCTCGTGTCAGACATTCTTGTAGAGCCTGTGCCCTGCAGATAAGCGCTGCGATGTGGATGACTTCACGGCTTGCACAAACTGGCTAGCAGCTCAGTGGCTGGGATCATCCTCTTCTGCTGCTTAGACAAAGATATTCAAAGTAGCTTCAATTAGGAGCCAAGCAAAGGTGGCCTGCCCACAATCTTATGGTCTCATGTATACCAGTACTGCATATCTACAGCAAACGCAGCATGAAAAGAACCTGTATGCCTTTCTGTGAGCATTTACAATGATCAAAATGCTAAAAATAACTATTTAACTTGATTGGTTAAATAGTAAATTATTAACCAAATACATTTTCAGTAGACTGGAATATAGTAAAAAAAAAAAAATTAGGGCTGTCAAAAATAACGCGTTAATGACGTTAATTATTTTTTTTAACGCATTTAACGCAAAGTGGGGAGTAACTGCACTTTGCATCAGTGACACGAGGGTACTGAAGTCTTTTACTCTGACTGTATTCAAAACCG